>MU727063.1:76797-119654 GCA_026770625.1 Nicotiana glauca | reverse complement strand
TGGGGTTAATACTTGGGTTTTATTTGCAACGTCCGCAGAATCCTATTTAGAGGATATACATTGGGCGTGATCAATGGTTCGTTTTTTTTACCTTTTAAATCAAGTCAATTTTTGTTTACTAAATCAAACCTTATTTGAATTAGGTAAGAATTCCTTAACCTTTCCTAAATTTTATGACCTTTTCAATTAATAAAAGAATAATGTCATTATATCAATTTATGGTAAACTTCTCCATAGGGGCGTGCATTCGAATCGGTTTATCGATTTCGATTTCGATTTCGAAATTTTCCTTATCGAGTTATCGATTTCGATTTTATCTTCTTCGGTTATCGATTTATCGATAAACCGATAAGAAATACTTTTTCCAAAAATTAATTATTTTTATTTTTTTTACCCTTATTCTATAATACCCTTTCCTTTACCCTAAGTCCCTAACCCTATTATTTCATTTACCAATTTAAGGAATGATCATATTTAAAGCTCAAGGGAATGAAGTTCAAATTAATAGAAAATAAAATTAGCCGTGATGATGCATTTTTAGTTTTTTTGTATACCGTTGGAGTGTTGGTGGCATACATTTGATCCCTTATTTTAGTTTCGTTGCATGTGCTTGTTGACATAATTTTTATGTTATAAACGAAGTTCGTCTTATTTTAGTTTCTTTTGGTCCATATTAGTTAGCCGTGTTTATAGCGATATACTTTCCGTGGAATCCCGCAAATTTTCTTATTGGTGTAATCGATAACCGAATCGATAAGCCCCAAAAATCGATAAATCGAAATCGAAAAAATCGAAACTTTATTGAAACGATAACGATAAGCATATGTACAAATTGATAATCGATAAGCAATTATCCATAAGGGTCAAAATCGAATGTGCACCCCTACTTCTCCATATGCACACAATACACGTTAGATTTGTCTATTTTTTTTAATTTTTTTGCTTAAATATAATTAATCATTTAAATTATATTAGAATAAATTTTATTAGTGGCAAATATTTATATAATTATGAGAAGTAAATATATCATCTATCTATGCTATATTATAAGCACGAAACCCCTATCGAAATATCGTTCGCCTCCCTCCTCCTCCTCTCCTCCCCCTTATAATAGGTTTCACATCGGACAAAATAGCAATTGTAAATAAATTATTTTCTTAGAATTTAGAATTTTCAAATCAACTAAAATATTGGTTATTAAAAAATTCCTTGTTTGAAAATATGCCAAGTCTAATATTTAGGAATTTCATTCACCTAAGAAATTTGTATCGTTAACTTTTTTTTATCCTAATTAGACTATCCAATATCATACGTGTGCATGGGTTTTCATTCTTTCTTCCTTTTTCTTAATAATAACAAAAATAACACCAATAATAATATAATTATTATAACCTAATAATAATTGAAAATAACAGTAATCAATATTGAAAATATCAATAACAAAATATTTAAGTGGCTGGCAAGATTCAAGTACATTCATGATTTACAAACACAAAAATCCAAAAAGTGAAAGATCAAATTAGATAAAATTATAATTATAGTTAATTATTTAAAATTGGATGAGCTAATACAAAGAATTTGAATCAACAAAAAATAATTGTTTTTGAATTAAATAATTAATAAGAATAAATTTAATTATTTTCACATTTATCATATAAGTAAGATTATTTTCATTTGACAAATATAAAAGGACACATAAATTTCTTTTGATAAGAATAGCATTAACATATGACAAAATTGGTTATCGTAGTTGTAGACAATAAATTGCGTCAAGAAAATAAAATCAAGATCGAAAAATATCGCAATAATTGTAGTATTTTATTTCGAATATTTGACTGTTACAATTTCTATGATTCCTCTGATTCTACTTTTCTAGTATAAATTCAAGAGCCTTCGAGCTTGATTTTGAATTTGAATTTGATTTATCCATCGCAAATGCTTTGATTGTTGCCACTAATTTTATTACGAACAAGTAGCCTTGATCTTGAACGCCTTGTATTTGATTTGACTTCGAATACTTGAATTGTTCTTCGTTCTTGAGCTTGAACTTGATTCGTTCTTCGTTCTTGAACTTGAACTTGGTTGCTTGAAGCCTGAAACTTGTAGAGATTTGTGGCGTTTGATCCACGAGCTCTCTCTTGCTTCTTGTTATAACTTCTGGTGTCGTTTCTGAGTTATGATGACCCCTATTTATAGTTGTGGAATGGAGGAGTTGTGATAAGAACAAATTTTTTCCGACCAATCAGATTGAAGTGTGACATGGCCGCATTTGATTGGGCAGGACATGTCACTTGCACACGTGGCACAATTTCATTGGTCTTTTAGTGTGACTTGGCATGCCTTGTCATTTTGACACGTGGCACAATCCTATTGGCTCTTCCTTTTGACTTGGCGCGCCACGTCATTTGACACGTGTTACCAAACTGAACCTCTAGGAATATGACATATTGGGCTTAATGAAATGGGCTCATCACTTTAGCCTAATTAAATGGGCTAGCCCAATGGATTAAGACTTATTTATTTAATCCATATACATTTGACTTATATAAATAGTTCAATTATATTAGCCTATAATATTTATTTGAACTAATATATCTTGAATTTTAAAATATAATCCCAGTTACTTTACGAATTTAATTCAAATAAAATTTATATGCCTACAAATACCCCTAATTCAAGACTCGTCACATTTAACGACTAGGCTTGAAGTAATGTAAAGCAACATCCTTCCTTCTCTTTCTTTTCACATAAAGTTTAACCCATCCTCCTAAAAGGTAATAATGATAACTCTAAAGCTTGAAACACTAAGGTCCCAAATTCAGTCACGATGAACCTGTATTTGTTTGATAATGACTTTGAATGGAGAATCATTATTCTCATAGGTATAGTATCAAATCCAACTCATAGCATTGCATGATATTTTGTGCACGTGGCTTCGTCAGAATCAAGCTTCTTTCCACTACTTAATTAGACTTCTACTTAGATTGTGGAATATGGAGTATTATTATCGTATTAAATTACCGCATCCCTATTCATGTGGGAAGCTAATTGTCGGAGCCGCCTAAAACATTGATCCCACGTCGGCACTTCACTTCAACAATCGGATTTTGACATCTATAAATACAGTATACTCTTTATTCTACGGAAAATGGCCAAAATTGTCCCTAGACTATTCGCTTAGATTTTAAAATATTTTTCGTCCACCTATTTTATAAAAATTACCCTCATCGTTAAAAATCTGGCCCATTCATACCCCTAACGTCAATATTTCGGCTCACTCATACCCTAAAAACTAACAGCCCTATTTTGATTAAAAAAAAATTATTATTTATTATATGTTAATTTTCTATTGGTTTAAATTAAAATATCACCCGATATCCATTTATTAGCCTACTCCGTCTTAGATTTTCACCCTTCAACACCCATGGATCTCCCTCTCCATCTCAGATTTTTCGGCCTTAATTTAATTTTTAAATTAATATTTTCACTAAATTAATTTTCTGAGTGAAATCAGGTACTCTTTGAAACTAATGCTTCATTGTAAGATTGTATGGTTTAATAAGTTATTTTTCTGCAAATAGTAATGATCATTGAGCATTTGCAATACTTTTTGTTGTATATTTCCTGACAACTCTACATCCAATTTTGATTATACCAATGAGTTATCTGGTCTCTGCTCGGACCTCGACCTTTTTCTTCTTCATTGGCTCACGATAGTCTGAACATCCGACCATGTTCATAAATTAAGTTATTGTACGAGGATGTTATTCAGGTTATATCAACACCGCCAATTTTAAAAAAGAGACGGTTAAATCAAGAGAAATATTTGATATCATATGCCTGAGAATATGAGAGAATACAACTTATTGGTGAATGTGACTTTAATAAATACTTGTTTGAGCTTATTGTATGAAGCAGTAAAGTGTAGTAAAAAAAATTGATGGTGAATGATATTTCTGTGATATGAAAAAAAAATAGGAGTATTGATGTGTACATTTAATATACAAAGAAATAGGAAGGGTGGAGGGCGTGGGGGGAGAGATTTTTTGAGATGGGGGGTATTATTGTACCAACTCCAATAATCTAGGGGCAGTTTTGATATTTTTTCTGTTATGACACGTGAAAATTAATTAATTTTTTTTTATCTAATATGGTCGTTAGTCGTAAGGGCATTCTTGAGCTGAAAAGATAACAATGAGGGCAATTTTTTCAAAATAGGTAGACGGAGGGCATTATTGTACCAACTCCAATATTCTATTACATCACTTTCAGCGTTTGTAAACCACTTTGAGTCTATTTTTGAAGACTTGGAAACATTGACGCGAAGGTAATTTCTTCTTCTTTTCTTGTTCTTTTCTTCTTTTACCATTTTTTTATAGGTCAAATAAGAAGGATGTGTTCTTGTTTAACGAGATGATCCATGCATGCAGAAGAGTGTTTTAAGGTGTGAAGGGATGAGTACTCATCTCGTCTTGAATATCGGAGAGATTACTCTTATGGCCCGACTACCAAAGAGATTACTCTCAATGTGGCTTGACTATTGAAGAGATTACTCTCAAAATGATCCGACTATCGGAGAGATTATTCTCAATTTGACCCGACTATCGAAGAGATTACTCTCAAAATGACCCGAGTATCGGAGAGATTACTCTCAAAATGACCCGACTATTGGAGAGATTACTCTCAAAAATATCCGACTATCGGAGAGATTACTCTCAAAATGACTCGACTATCAGAGAGATTACTCTCAAGGAGGCCCGACTATCAGAGATATTACTCTTAAAATGACCCGAGTATCGGAGAGATTACTCTCAATAGCTGCCCGACTATCGGAGATATTACTCTGAATATGGCCCGACTAACGGAGAGGCCAACTTAAGGTGCAAAGAGACTTATATGTCTACCTTAAGATTGGAAAATTATAGTTCCTTTTAAGCACAAACCCACGAAGAGGCCGACTTAAGGTACAAAGGGACTTATATGTCCACCTTAAGATTGAAAAGTTATCTTCAACTTGAAGACTTCATGGACTTGATGATTCAACTTGAACACTTGAAAAACTTTGAAGATTCGGCGGGCTTTGCAGACTTTAACTTGATGACTGACAAACTTGAAGATTATGTGGACTTTGATGTTTCAATCTGAAAAACATGAGGGCTCAAATACTTCCACTTGAAGACTGACGAGTTTGAGGACCTCAACTTGAAGACTTCAACTTGGAGACCTAGAGGGCTTAGATATCTCAACTTGAAGGGTGGCGAACGTGAAGACTTCAACTTGAAGACCGACGAACTTGAAGATTTCAACTTGGAGACTTCGAGGGCTCAAATGTTTTAATTTCTCTTTTGCTTTACATTGTCCGACTTTTGTCTTAGTCGCATAATTTTTAGCTTTATGCGCTTGAAACAAAAGATTCATATTTTGTCGTGGGAGAGTACAAATAATGAACCATAGTTTCTCAAAAATTAGACTTCAATATCTAGAATATATCCAAAATTTAGAATAAAACACCTTCAAAATTGCCCCAGATAATATTTTGAAACTAACTTTAGATTCCACCACGTTAAAAATTTTAGATTCGCGCAGTCTCACCAAAAATATTATATCTTGGTATAAAAATATCGAAATTGCAAAACCGTTTGATTTTTTGAAAATTAGACTTCAAGATCTAGAACATATCCAAAATTCTCAATCAAACAACTTCAAAATCGTCCCAGATAATATTTTGAAATCAACTTTATATTGCACCATGCTATCAATTCCAGATTTACACAGTCTCAACAAAAAAATTTATATCTCGGTGTAGAAATATCGAAATTGAAAATCATTTGATTTTAAGAAAACTAGACTTCAAAATCTAAAACATATCCAAAATTCTCAATCAAACAACTTCAGAATCGTCCTAGATAATATTTTGAAATCAACTTTATATTGCACCACGCTATCAATTCCAGATTTGCGTAGTCTCACGAAAAAATCCATATCTTGGTGTAGAAATATTGAAATTGCAAAACGTTTGATTTCAAGAAAACTAGACTTCAAAATCTAGAACATATCCAAAATTTTCAGTCAAAAAACTTCAGAATCATCCCATATAATATTTTGAAATCAACTTTATATTGTACCACGCTATCAACTCTAGATTTGTACAGTCTCACCAAAAAATCCATATCTTGGTATTAGGGGTGTTCAAACCGAATCGGAAAACTGCACCAAACCGAAAAATAAAACCAAACCAATTAAAAAATCCGACTAGGTTTGGTTTGAGATCCTCTCATGTATTAACCTTGAAAGCGTAAATTAACGAAAAATTATTGTTAGACGACTAAGAAAATAACTATCATGTGTTACTAACAAAATTCTCCCATTAGAATACATTAATAGATCATATATTTGTCAATTTTTTCCATATTTACTAAATATATATTCACTTATCAAAGACTTATCTATAATTTTAACAAAGTAATATGAAATAATATTCATGTAACAAAAAAACTCGAAAACCCGAAAAACCCGATAAAATCGAACCAATCCAAACCGATATAGTGGGATTGGTTCGGTTTTGATAAAAATCGAACCAACCCTGTCCATGTACACCCCTACTTGGTATGGAAGACTCGAGATTGGAAGATGTCTTACTTGCCATCAATCGAAATTTAAGCGTTATATTCTCACAAATATATTGAGTTCAAGTCTCACCGAATTTGAAACGTTGTGCCAAGCAATTTTTTCCTTATGCTTGTGTTTCCTTTTGACGCCTCTATTCTCTTCCCTTTTTCTTTTTAGACTGAGGGTGGACTTGGAGACCAACGAACTTGAAGGTTGGGCGAATCTAAAGACATAAAAAATCCCTGGACTTTAATGCAAATATTCGGCCCATTGAAGATATCAATTTACATGGCGGGTTGCCTCCTTTAAATCAAATGAGATCAAAGTTCAACATGAGGATGACATAGCTTGATCTTACATTCCTTCATACTTCATTCTAACAAAAGTTGGGGCAATATGTATCTTTTGAAATCATGCGATTAAACTTAGAAAGAAAATCTAAGTTGCCTATGTACCTTGGTGAAGAGGATCAAGTCATACCGTAGTTCAGACTGGGTGATTTTTTCTTTTTTATATCCTAACTTTTGCCTAGGCCGCCTCTTTCAAAGTTTTCAACCTAGCAGACTCTTTTTTTTATGGGTCCATACACTGTTTAGACTCATGCGGGCCAAGAGAGTAGCAATATGCAGTTTAGGCTCATGCGTCAAGGAGCGTAGGAACTTCAAGGATAATACTTCTTCAAAAACTTTCCATTGATAGGGCCAATTCTCATGCCATCTACATTAACCATCTTGTAAGCCCTACTTGAGTAAGCTTCTTGTACTACATATGGCCCATCCTATTTTGAAGTGAACTTCCCTACAGGTTTATGGGAAATAATTATGGGTCTTCATATGGCGAGGACTTGATCTCCTACTTGAAAGGATCTTAGGCGAACTCTTTTATTGAAGACGCAAGATAATCGAGCTTAATAACATTCAAGACTCTGTTGAGCTTCATACCTCTTCTCATCAAGGTCCTCCAACTCTGCTAATCAAAGTCGAGCATTTTCTTTATCAGTGATCCCTTCTTGAATAGCCAGTCGTAACGAAGGTATTTGACACTCAAGTGGCAAGACGACTTCGACTCCATAAATGAGTGAATAAGGAGTCGCCTGTGTTGGCGTACGTTGAGTCATCCTATATGCCCATATAGCTTCTTCCATACGGTCATTCCAATCTCGTTTGTATTTGGAGACGACTTTCTTTAACAGGTTGCATAGAATCTTGTTTAATACCTCAGCTAGACCATTGGTGGCAGCATTGTACATCGAAGAGTTACATTGCTTGAAGCCAAAGAGATCACAAATCTTGTTCATCAGCCTATTAGTGAATGGATTTCGATTATCCGTTATTTTGTAACGAGGAATGCCAAAACGAAAGATAATGTTTACTCAGATGAAACTTGCAACATTTTTCTTCTTTACTTCCTTAAGAGCAACAACTTCGGCCCATTTTGAGAAGTAGTCAGTTGCAGCCAAGATGTATAGGTTCCCACCAGAGGACTTTGGTAGTGGTCCAATAACATCCAATCCCCAAGCATCAAACGGCCAGGATGAAACAGTCGGGTGCAACACTTCAGGAGGTTGATGAATAAAATTCGCATGGAATTGACAAACCTTGCATCTTCGAGCATAGTCCAAGCAATCTTTTACCATCGTTGGCCAATAGTATCCCATCATTTTTATATGAAAGTGGAGCTTTGGTCCAGACTGGTGTGACCCACATACCCCAGAATGCGCTTCTTGCAAAGCTTGGAGTGTTTCATCTTCCCCTAAGCATCGCAAGAATACTCCTTCGAATGATCTTTTGTATAGGGTATCTTTGTAGTAAAGGAAGCGAGGTGCACGACGATGGATTTCAGTTCTTCTCCGTAGATTTTCTGGAAGTATCCCATAGCACAAGTAGTCGATAATGGGTTGTCTCCATTCTTCTTTCTCGACTTCAAAAATAGTGACAAGATGCTTGAGTTCATTTTCTTGACCTTCATCCTCATTTAGTAGCGGTACTACCCATTTTTGGCAGACAATAACATGCGTTTGATCAGGAAAGGTTAAAGATGAATCTAGGGCAGCTAAAGCATCCGTCTTCTTTTCTTTCCTTGGTACATGCTGAATAGTCACATCACTAAGAAACACTATTAACCTTTTAGCATAATCATGATATGGGCATAGTTCAGGCTTCTTAACCTCGTAACTACCTAAAAGCCAATTGACCACTAACTGAGAGTCACCAAAGACTTACAATTGCAACCGCTTCATTTCGACAGCCATTTTGAGCCCAAGTATTAGTGATTGATACTCAGCAACGTTGTTAGAGGAGAGTTGCGTCAACGTAAAATAGTAGGATAGAACTTCACCTTGAGAAGTTACAAATACTACACCAACACCAGCTCCTCCACGATGTGCATCACCATCAAAGTACATCTTCCATGGAGGTTGAACTTCGATGACCATGGTGTCCTCAGGTAGTTCGTCAGTTAGCTCCCAATCATCAGGTATATGGTGATCTACCGAGAAGTTCGATAACACTTGCCCTTTTATAGCCTTTTGAGAGATGTAGACGATTTCAAATTGTTGAAACTGGAGGTACCACCTTGCTAGTAGATCACTAAGGACAGGTTTTGACATCACAAACTTGATGGGATTTTCTCTAAAACCAAACGAACAACATGAGCTTGAAAGTAGTTCTTCAACTTTTGGATTAGGAAGACTAGCACCAAACATAACTTTTCAATTGGCGAATAATTCAGCTCATTTGGTGTCATCATTCTGCTCAAGTAGTACAGGGAGGTTTCTTTCCCTTCACTATTTTCTAGGGCCAATAGTGCTCCAACAGAACTTTCTTGTGCTGAAATGTATAGTATCAGTGGATTTCCAAGTATAGGGGCTACCAGAACTGGAGGTTTCATCAAGTAGGATTTAATGCTCTCAAAGGCATTGCTACACGCTTGGTCCCATTTGAAATGGACACCATTCTTTATAAGGTGACTGAATGGTTGGCACCTCCCAACTAGGTTTGAGATAAATCTCCTAAGGTACACTAACTTTCCCTGCATAATTTTTAATTCGTGAATGTCCCGAGGCTCAGGCATTTTCAAGATTGCATCTACTTTGGCTTGATCAATTTCAATCCCTCGATGTTGAACAATGAAACCAAGGAACTTTCTGGAAGTAACTGCAAATGCGCATTTCAATGGGTTCATCCTAAGTTGGTACCTCCGGAGCTACTCAAACACCATTTTCAAGTCTTTCAAGTGGTCGCCCTTCTTTCTTGATTTTACCACCAAGTCGTCAATATAGCATTCGACATTCTTGTAGAGAAGATCGTTAAAAATATTTTGCATAGCCCTTTGGTAAGTAGCACCAGTGTTTTTCAAGCCAAAAGGCATTACCTTATAGCAATAAATACCCTTGGGGTTACAGAATGCATTAAGCTCTTCATTTTTTGGCGCCATGCGAATTTTATTATAGCCTGATGAATCGTCCATAAATGACATTTCCTCGTACCCAGTAGTAGCATCGACCATTAGTTCTGAAATAGGAAGTGGGAACTCATCTTTCGAACATGCATTGTTAAGATCCCTAAAGTTAACGCACACTCAAATCTGGCCAGTTTTCTTCCTTACAGGGACAATACTTGAAACCCATGCTGGATATTTAACTTTACGGATAAAGCCAACTTTAATGAGTTTGTTAAATTCGGTTTCAATCAAGGGAACCAAGTCCGACCTAAAATGCCTTTGAGCTTGTTTAACAGGGTGAGCACCATTTTTGACTGCAAGGTGATGGGTTGCTATTTTCGAGTCCAAGCCGGGTATCTTATCGTAACTCCAAGCGAATACATCCTTGAACTCCTTGAGTAACTCAATGTAAGTGCTTTATCAGCTTTTAGTAAAGAACTTAGGTAGGTGGGTCTTGGCTCCTCATCGGTGCCAGGGTTAACTTCTTTTAAGGCATCAATTGTCATCTTCACTCCTTCTTCAAGTTCGGGTGGAACGTCTTTCGCATCTTCATCTTCTTGAGGGTCCCCATCATTGAAGGATATGTGATAACATGGTGAAACATCCTCCAATTGTGCATTATCCTCCATTGAAGATGGAATACCATTCTCGCCTTGTACAATAACATGATATGAAGAACCCACACTTTCTTTATCTTCGTCACACTCTTAGTGTAGACCACGTTATATGGCTTTACCTTTAGTAGTTTTTTATATGAAACCACAAGTTTTGTTTGTCGCCTCATTATAGAAGGAACCAAACTTTGGAAATCCTTAGAGATCTTCTGGATTTTGGGCGAAGCGGGTGTTCTTATGCTTTGAAAATTTCTCGGAACTTGTTCCCCTTCTTTAATGGACCCAATCTTTCAAACACGGAGGTCCTCACATGTGATTCTCCAAGTCGATCAAAGATAGAAGGCTTGTTGGAAGCGACAAATTCGTCTTCAATAGTGATAAAATTGCCACTCGACCTTCTTATAAAGATTCGCACTGGTGACGGTTGCTTGTATCCCAAACCTTCACGTGGTTGTCTCGTTGCAGCTTCTGATGGGAGCTTCCCTAAATTTGATGGCTCATTGGGATTGTATCCAGCTTTTGCTAATAGCTTGTAAACATTAGGGTCAAAACTTTCATCTGTTCGCTTTAGAGGGAGTGCCACATTCTGCGAATGATTTTGGGCTACAAACCCTATAAGCGGCTTTGAGGACAACTTTATTGCCTCAATTAGTTTTATAGGAAGAGTTAACTCTTTTAGCATGTTAGTTTGGAGATTAGATTATGCGCCCTCACCTTTCTTCCTTTTAGGAACATATTGGAGCGCGAGACTTATTTTCTTTCCATAAGACGCAATATCCCCTTTATGAGATTTATTCATGTTGGGGTGTGTCTCTTCAGTAGCAGCTTTGGCCTTACCAATAGTCACCTCAGCTTTTTTAGTTATGGGCTTTTCATTCTTGCCTTTCATGCCATCATCATTTTTTATCTCCTTCACAATGCGGTTCTTCAAGTAGAACTTTGCATCGGCGAAGTGTGACTCTACCTCGGTTAATGGCTCATCATCAGTAACTATCTTCTTCTCTACTTCACCCTCGTAGTAAAACATTGAAGGTAGGTAGATGGAACTACTTTATTCTCATGTGTCCAAGGCCTTCCAAACAAGACATTGTATGAAGTTTTCGCGTCGATTACATGTAGCCATGCACTTGATTGCATATCTTCAATGGTGATTTCCAGCATGATCGTGCCTATGGCTATTTTCCCCCCTTGGTTGAATCCTTGGATCATCATACGACTTTTTGAGAGTTCGTTCATGGGAATACCAAGTTCTTTCACAATATGAATTGGCAAAATGTTCACTGATGATCCTCCATCAACCAAAATTCGATTTACCCTTTCATCACGCATATAGACTGTCACACCTCCTTTTTCCTACACCCCCGGAAGAGTATAATAAAGGGAGTTTTTCCAATTAAAGAATAATCAAAACGGGATTTATTATTAGAAGATTCAGAGTCGCCACTTGGGAGATTTATGGTGTCCCAAGTCACCGATTTGAATCCAGAATCGAGGAAAAAGTTTGACTCTGTATTACAGTATGCGAACCAGAAATCCGAGTAAGGAATTCTGTTAACCCGGGAGAAGGTGTTAGGCATTCTCGAGTTCCCTGGTTCTAGCACGGTCGCTCAACTGTTATAAATGGCTTAATTATCTGATTTTAAACAATTATGAACATATGTGCAAATTTTAAAACTTTAAACGCTTTTATTAATCTCCAAACATTTACTAACTAGACTCAAACATGTATGCAAGACCTTAGTAAATTCTCGTGGCCCACAAATTCACAAGATTATTCAATGCCCCAAATATTAATTCTATCAAACCAACCCATTGTTCATTAGTCATGATTAGCAACATAGACCTCATTAGGCATAACCAATATATTTTGCACCAAACTTTAAACCAACAACTATGCGTTACTTCTTAAGAGAGAGTGAGATAAGTACATGAATAATTAAATTTCTAATTAAATAAGAAATCAATAAATAAAAACTCAACAATCAATGGAAATCCAAACAATCAGTAAGGTCACACATTTATGGAAATAAATTTCACAAGACGAAAGCATGTATTTAGTAAGCATAGTACTAGAATGAAATCAAGGTGGGAGAAATGAACCTTCAACAATAGATTTCCTAATTAAAATGATCCTCTGGCAAAACTTTACAGCAGTATGTTATTTGATGGTAACAGAGACTAGAATCGCAACGCAGAACGACTCAAATTAGCCAGACTCGGGATTGTGACCTCGGGCTGGTTTTTGAAGTGATCTTTTCAGTGAGAGTTGCAGTGTCTAGCTTCAAGGTAAGGTAAAGAAGACGAAGTGGTCTGTCCGTATATATAGAGTGTATATCCAGAGTATACATAGTGTATTCCCCCGTCTCCCTTAAGAAAACCATCCCCCTTTTTTCTCTGTGTTTTTTCAAACCCCTCTCGATTTTTTTAACCTCCTCTTGCAGAATGGGGAGGTCCCCCTTTTTAAAATCATCCCACACTCTCTTTCTCTTTCCCCCAAAATTCTCTCCTCTTCTCAAAGTGTTTTGCCCCCTTTTCTTCCACTCCAATAAAGGGACCACTAAGGAAGATGACTATGGTTTTCTTAGTAAGGTGGGGGGTCTGAAATTGTTCTTATTTTTTAGAGTATATCTAATTTATACCCAGTATCTCTAGTGCATATAGAGTGTATATCTCTAGTCTGTCTTTAGTGTATTATTTTTGTGTGTGTCCATTTTCGTGTATTTTTCTCTTTTTAAATAGGTAGATACCTATTCATAAATACCCCTTTCCCAATTATTATTTGAGTCCACTCAAATCCCTTTCTTTACTCCACCTCCCAACCCCACCACTCTAAAAACTTCCTAATTAGTTAGGTAAGACTCCTTTTTATTTGTTTTTTTTCTTTTCTAAAATAAAACCTAAATTAATTTCTATCCCCAAATTATCCTATAAAATTAAAGTAATTAATCCTAAATTATTACAATTAATTAAAAACCAAATTAAAAGAAAATTGCCAAAATTTGAAAATTAAAATGCAACACGACTATTTTTAATATCTTTTCTATTTTTGTCAAACAACAACTTAATTAATCTAAAAAATATAAAATAACATCCTAAATGCAGTGCAATATGTTTTTTATTTTTATTTTATTTTTATGATTTGAAATAAATGCCAAAGCTAATCCTAATTAATTAAACAAACATGAAATTATTTTTGTATTTTTGAAATTATATAAAAATAAGGTACTATTTTTTGTATTATTATTTTTTTAATTTTTTTTATGAAAAACACATAAACTAAAATATTGTTTATTTTTATTTTTCTTGTAATAAAATAAAGTGAAAGAGTCGCAATGTGTTGAAATAGCTATATTAGGCCTAAATTAAATAGTAATGTACTAAAATATTAAAAAAAATTGCGGAGGGTCAAAAATCACATGTCTACAGCTGCCCCTCTTTGACTCGAAATGCGAAGCATTTTCAGACAAAGAACGACTAGATATGTATTTTGACCCGACTCTTATTTAAAGAGATCAAAACTACGAGAAAAGGGGAGACCGAGCCCTGATATCTGAGCTGCCTACATATCCTTGGCTATAAAGGAATCAGGCCACGTGTAGTTCAGAGGTCAGTGAGATGATGAAGTATGCCGAGGTGAAGAGCCAGTCGAGGTGTCGTTCCGCCGAGGTTCCGGCCCGCGATCCTGATGTTACATCAAAGATCAAAAGATAAATGTGACGACCCGACCCGTCGTCTCAGGAGTTACCGCCCCATTTCCCTCATTTTTATGCTTCTTCATGTTTCATTATCAGGATTTGGTATGTTAGAGTTGATTTGGATTGGTTTTGGTAGAAAATGAGACACTTAGTCTCTTTAAGGAAGGTTGGTTTGGAAAAGTCAACCGGAGGTTGACTTATGAGTTATAAGGATCGGATGAGATTTCGGCAATTCGGTTAGCTTCGGGGATTGGTTTGTGACTTAGGAGTGTGATCGGAAGTGATTTTGGAGGTCTGGTGTAGAATAAGGCTTGAATTGGCGAAGTTAGCATTTTGGCGATTTCCGGTTGATATGTGACATTTTGATCCGAGGGTTGGAATGGAATTCCGAGAGTTACAGTAGCTTCGTTAGGTGATTTGGTATGCGTGTGCAAAATTTCAAATGATTCGGAGGTGGTTTAGTTGGATTTTTGATCGAATGCGAGTTTCGGAAGAATTTGAAGAACTTAGGCTTGGATTTGATGCAATTTGATGGTTTTAGCGTTAATCGTGGTGATTTGATGATTGGAGAAACTTTGAATAAGGTATTGGATCATGTTTGTGTTTTGGTTGAGGTCCCGGGAGCCTCGGGGTGAGTTCGGGTGTTTAAACGGAGAGTTTTGGAGTTTTTGCATGTTAAAAATCTGCTGGTATTTGGTATTTTCGTACCTACGATTATGGGACCGCGGATGCGGTCACGCAGAAGCGGAGGTGAGTGTCGCAGAAGCAAAAATGTTGGAGATGGGTTGGACCGCATATGCGGATAGGGAGCCGCACTGCAGATGTGGCCAGGGGCTCTAATTGAGTTTTCGCAAGAGCGGACATTGGACCGCAGGAGAGGACGCCGCAGAAGCGAGATAGTGACCGCAGATGCTGTTTCGCCTGGGCAGTTTACTTAACTATTCATCTTCGTGAAATTTTGAAAGAGCAATATATTTCACTTCGGACTTGGAGAGTTTTTGGGCGCTTTTGAAGAGGGTTTCGAGAGCTTTGATCAGGTATGAGTTCTTGGACTTAGAACATGATTTTATAGTATAAATACATGGATTAGAACTGAAAACTCAAGGAATTAAAGGTCAAAAATGGTGCTTTAGGGCTTGAACCTAAGAGAGCTTAAATTAGGAATTTGAGGGGTTAAATGAACCCCGATTCTGGTAATTTTTATATGTATAGACTCATGAGAAGATGAGGAATCCATTGATGTTAAACTTTCTGATTTTCGAGGAATGGGCCCGAGGCTCGGGTTTTTGCTAATTTCAGGATTTTTTCTATTTTGCGATTGTTTTAGATTGGGTATTGTCCCATTGGCATATTGTGATGTATTCGCTCTGATATTGGATAGATTCAACGCGCGTGGAGTCTGGTTTGAGTGGCAAAGGCGTCGCGAGCTAGAGATTTCACCGGTTCGAGGTGAGTAATGATTGTAAATGATATCCTGAGGGTTTGAAACCCCAGATTTGCACATCATAGTGATATATTGAGGTGACTTACACACCGGATAGCGAGCATGGGGTAGAGCACCGTTGGAGATTGTGACTTGGTCCGTCCCGATTGATGATTTTACCGCGTATTTTATTGGAACATATTTGTTATTATTATGATTTGAGCCGATTGCCATATTTGGGCTTCATGCCAATTATTTGAACCCTTCGGGAATTTTATCACTGTTTCCTCACTATTTGATATACTACTTGAACTCAGTCCTGTTGATTATACTGATTTACAAACTCAGCCGTTTTTAATTGAACTTTTAGACTTAAATGATATTTTTCACTATTAATTGGGCTTAGCGCTACTATTTTTATTAATGCCCGAGGGGCTTATGATGTTTTCTGGACTGAGTGAGGCCGAGGGCCATATGTGAGGATATGTTGAGTGAAGTGGGAGGCTTTCAGGCCTCGAATATATTGTGAGGAGGCTTTCACGCCTCGAGTGTTATGTGAGGAGGCTTTCAGTCCTCGAGTGTGATGTGAGAAGGCTTTCAGGCTTCGTTTATATGCCACGAGGTGGCTTGATATAACGCTTGGGCTGTAGGAGCCCCTCCGTAGTATCCACCACCACAGTAAGCGCGGGTACTCATATGGATCGGGCTGCAAGCCGCAGCGGGATATGGAACGGGTTGCGCGCCGCAGCAGGATATGGATCGGGCTGCGCGCCATAGCGAGATATGGATCGGGCTGCACGCCGCAGCGATATGTGGATCGGACTGTACACCACAGCAGTTACTATATGATACTGTTCTGAGAGTGATCCGAGAGTGGGAGCCTGAGGGGCTGGTACAGTTTGAGATATTTCCCGAGGGGCGAACTTTTATGTGCTCATCTTGCATACTTATTTGCCTCTTTTACCTGTTATACTGTGGTATTTGTGCCCGAGGGGTGGATTTTCTATGCTTATTAGCACTAACTGTTTTGAAATCGTTTTTGTAATTATTGAAAATTTCACTTTCAAAAGAGATTTGAACTGATCCAAGGTATTTCTAAAGATTTCACTGTTTTCTTAGGAAATTGTACCCGGCTTCTATACAGCATGTTGGTTGCTTTACGTGATTTCTTACTACTCTGTTATTATTTACTTTTATTACTCAATGAGTTGGAGTACTCACTTTACTCCCTGCATCTCACGTGCAGATGCAGGTATTTGTTCACCCGGTGGCGGGTTTTGAGCTGGTTGAAGATTTGGGTATCGTAGCTGAGCAAGGTGACCGCCAGCGTTCGCGGCACCGGATTTCTTCCTTTGATTCTAAATTCTATTATGTATATTACTGGCCTTGTAGTTGTATTTAGACTCCTCTGGATGCTCGTGACTTGTGACACCCCAGTTTGGGCTGTATTTGGTTGTACTTCCGCCAAGTAATACTATTGAATCATCTTTAAAATTGTTTATACATGTTATCTATTTTTTTTTGAAAAAGGCAAATAGGGTTGGTTGGCTGGCCTTGTCTTCACGAGAGGCACCATCACGACCGGGTTTGGGATTTGGGCCGTGACAATAAAAAAGACTAGCTAAACCTGTCAACTACGAGTTACAAGATTCCTATCTATAAGTCTTCTGAAGCTTTATCTTGAGTCTTGAATGGTTCTTCATGCAGACTTTGGATTTGAACCTTGACGCTTACTAGTTGCTAGCTCGTTCTTCTTCAACTTTTTTGATCAAGATCGGACGTGTTGTGCTTGTGACCTCAACCATGTCTTGAGAAGCTCACATCTTTCATCAACTTCTGTATTTGGGTTCACTTCTTGCCTTTCTCTCTCTCTCTCTTTTTATTTTATCATGACTAACTTTGTTGATCACCTTGGACTGTTGACTCACATTCTCACCGCGAGCTTCTTTTGCTGCTGACTTGAATTGCGTTATGAAGTGAATTCCTTTATCTTCAGGTAGGCACTTGATTGCCAATATTCGAATTGTCTTCCTTTGATTATTGTCATCTTCCTCTGTTCTCCAGGCGGGCTCCTAAATTCAAAACTTGAATGTATTCCTCTGCTATACAGGCGGGCTCCTGACTTCAAAAACTTGAAATGTATTCCTCTGCTATACATGCGGGCTCCTGACTTCAAAACTTGAAATGTATTCCTCTGTTATATAGGCGGGCTCCTGACTTCAAAACTTGAATGTATTCCTACTAATCTCGTGTTGTCTTCCCTGCTCTTCAGATGGGTACCTGACTTCAACAAAAATAAAAGGAAATTTTCTGCCCCTGTTTCAATTAAAGAAAATCTCGTCAGTTCAAAATGTGGTGGTTGGTTGTGATACTCTTGCTGAGGATGGTTTTCCCCTTTCTCCTTTCCACACTCTGTTTTGTCTGACTGTTTTAAACCTGGTTGAGAATTTTCGACCTTCCGACTACTTCCTTATCTACAATTTTTCCAATTGTTGCTTCCCACTTCTAGCTTTCTTATCCGAAACTTTCCAATTGTTGCTTCCTACTTCTGAAACTTTCCAATTGTTGCCTTCCCCTTTTTGTACTTGGAGACAATTCATCAGACTAGGTCCATTTTTGTTATCTCAGGAGAAAGATTCATCTAGACTAAGATTTCGATCCTAGGAGATAATTCATCATACTAGGTTTTCTATCTTAGGAGAAAGATTCATTAGACTAAGATTTCGATCCTTATCTTAGGAGAAAATTTCATCAGACTAAGATTTTGATCCTTATCTTAGGAGAAAGATTCATCAGAATAAGATTTTTATCCTTATCTTAGGAGAAAGATTCATCAGACTAAGATCTTTTATCCGTATCTTAGGAGAAAAATTCATCAGACTAAGATTTTGAACCTTATCTTAGGAGAAAGATTCATCAAACTAAGATTTCGATCCTTATCTTAGGAGAAAGATTCATCAGACTAAGATTTTTATCTTTATCTTAGGAGAAAGATTCATCAGACTAAGATTTCGATCCTTATCTTAGGAGAAAGATTCATCAGACTAAAATTTCGATCCTTATCTTAGGAGAAAGATTCATCAGACTAAGATTTCGATCCTTATCTTAGGAGAAAGATTTATCAGACTAAGATTTCGATCCTTATCTTAGGAGAAAGATTCATCAGATTAAGATTTTGATCCTTATCTTAGGAGAAAAATTCATCAGACTAAGATTTTGATCCTAGGAGATAATTCATCAGACTAGGTCCCTTTGTTTTCGAATCCAGACTTCCTTTCTGTTTTTTTTTTTCGAATTCAGACTTCCTTCCCTTTTTTCAAATTCTGACTTCCTTTTTTTCCAGACTTCCTTCCCTTTTTCGAATTCAAACTTCCTTCCCTTTTTCGAATTCAAACTTCCTTCCCTTTTTCGAATTCAGACTTCCTTTCATTTTTCCGAATTTAGACTTCCTTCCCTTTTTTCGAATTCAGACTTCCTTCCCCTTTTTCCGAATTCAGACTTCCTTTCTTTTTTTGAAATTCAGACTTCCCTTCTTTTTCAAATTATCCTAGGAGAAAATTCGCCAGACTAGGTTTTCTATCTTAGGAGAAAAATTCATCAGACTAAGACATTTATCCTAGGAGAAAATTTATCAGACTAGGTTTTCTATCTTAGGAGAAAGATTCATCAGACTAAGATTTTTATCCTTATCTTAGGAGAAAGATTCATCATACTAAGATTTCGATCCTTATCTTAGGAGAAAAATTCATCAGACTAAGATGTTTATTGATTAACCACTTTCTATGTCATCTGTATCACTGAAATACCTTTTCTCCGTTCGGACCCAACATCTTCTATTTGTTGCATTGCTTATGAACCGACATCTACCCGAACTTTGTGTCTCATATGAATCCCAAATCACGTCCATTTTCCCCACTCTGTGTATATATTGTTCTTTCTTGACTTGTCCACTGGCCTTGGCCTTGAGGTCTATAACCTTTGATTTCTGCTTGGAATATCTTTCTTGTCACTGGTCCACCTTTTTTGTCAATCCCATCACAAAATATACCTTTGATCCATTCACTCAACATCCTCCATATGTCTCATTCTCCATGAACTGATATGGACCAAACCTTTGTATTTTGCAGGGATCTCAAAGCATGGTTGATTATTACCAGCTCAGTGCCCTAGTTGTTCTTTTTTGACTTATGCTACTTTGATGTACTAGCCAGATATCGTCTTGTGCAATTGGAAAGCTGATGGCAAATTTTGAAGTCATTTCTCACTTGTTCTGAACAAACAGACTCAGGAAGAGGAAATGAACAAGATAAAAGGAACAGAGTAAAGGACAAAGGAAAGAGATGATTCCTAACGAGAAAAAACTATAAAGTAGAAACCTATCAGATGTGGATACCAACTCTAATGGCCATGACATGTATATGTGGCCTATTCTGTCAAGCAATTCTGATGTTCAGCTCTTGTGGTACCCTTAAACCGTGAAACTGGGCTTTGATTCTCTGTCGTTAATCATTTTTCACAATCTCCGAAGGGTTTTCACTATCGAGCCTCGCTCATTTTGGTCTTCTCTCAACTTACAGTCGCCTCAAGGTGCCCGTGAGGGTTTTTACCAATAAGACTATCTCATTTTTTATTTCTCTCAACTCCCGTCGCCTTGCGGTACCCGTAAGGATTTTCACCAATAAGACTCTCTCATTTTTTATTTCCCTTGTTTGGGCCGAAGTGTTTACTCTGATATGATTCACTTTTACTTGCTTGACTTGGCATCTCTCGAAGACTGAGCGGAAGGTCTTTCTTTGGACCGTAACATGGGCTTTTGGATAGGGTTAGAAAGAAAGGGTATTAAAGGCTCAAAACAAATCAACTTGGGTTCAAAATTACAACCTTCGGAACCAGATTTCTTTACAACAACCTTCTGCCCAGTTTCTTTTTTGGGGATCTTTCGAGTTTTATTTCCCTATGATCGAGCCGTGAAGCTGCCTATGTATCCTTAAAAGGAATAGGGTCAAACGTAATTCACACCAAATTCCTTGTTGTTATAGTTTTTCTTTTCACTTATGATTATTTTTCTTTTGTGTTTTTTTTCTTCTTTTTTTTTCTTTTACTTAGCGTTCACGCTTGTGTTTCTAATCTTTTCTACTGATTCTGAAATAGGGGTATGAAAGAAAACAAGTAAGGCTCAAAGGGGTAATGAAAGAAAAAGTGTTTAGGTAGCAGAACAAAATGCCTTCGTCATTCCAATCTTCGAAACATGCCAAGCCCAAACAATGCGATTAAACAAACATTTATAACATCTTCTGATTGTGCTAAACTTGATAGCTATATCCACACCTGTGCTTTTCTTCATATGTTAAATACAAAGCACTATTGGGCAACACTTTCACTCTCATTATCATAAACGGCCCTTGCCAATTTGGGCAAATTTGTCTTTAATTTCAAACTGATGCGGCATGACACATAAGATTTGTTTATGTTCTATCAGCCCCAGTTTCACATGGTTCGGGCTTCAAATGATCTAAATCTATTTTTGTTTCCGTTAAGTGCCCCTATTATCTTCCCAATTGCTTTATGATTGAACCTTTAAGATTTAGGCCAAGAACTATGCAAGCATGTCATGTCACTAGAGTCGATAGGAAAAGAACTATGAAGAGGAGAGAACTAAAAAAGAAGATTGACAGAAATAATAGAAAACAGAGAATTGCTTTAGACAAACGGGGAAAGAGTTTGTACAATAAAATGAGTAGAATAAACTGGGGCACAACCCTTAGAACAAACCTAGATAACACTAAATGAGATACTACGACCAAAGGAACTGGACAAAATAAAAAGATAGAAGGGTTTGATTTATAGACAACATCCATATTACAACCCTGAAATAACCTGGACAACAGAAATGACAACAAAATAAACCACTAAAACTCCTCCCTGGCTTGCCAAGATATGGAGCGTCTTTCCAATTACCAAGCACGACATCTTAGCCATTGACTTATGCATCAAGAATATTAGGACCTTCACAAGTCTTCATCGCATTGTTCTCAACAAATTGCTTTTGGGTTCCCCGTGCGTGCTCGTCCTTAAGATCAACCTCTAATAGCGCTGAAAGCTTAGCAACACGTGGAATAAGCTTCTGAATCGCATTTTTCAGATTCCAACACTTCTTCTATGTCATGTCCCGGGGCATTCGAGCAATATGCGCACCTTTGGGAAAAGTCAAACTTCTTTGGAAGAGGGTTTGGTATTTTTATCTGGATATGCTTCAACATGCCCGAAATCCTTAGCCTTTGGAACAGACTGCCATATAACTCTCCTAATGGAGTGTAGGTTTTCTTCTCCCGTAACCTCTCATTCTTAAAGGCTTGATTGGGCCAGAAACCCGATCCATGGGGTTTGCAGTAGGCTGGAGTTGAGACCGACTTTTCTTTGCTCCATTTCCCTTTATATCCCCCTTTATTTGACTTTTTTTTCTTTTTTCTTCTTCTTTTATATACACTCTTTTTAGTTGTGGTCGAATCTTATGTAGATTGCCTACGTACCATGACCCCGCATGAATCAGAGCGTGCGTAGTTCTAGCCGATAAGTGCAAAAATGACTAATAAAAAAAAATTGATTTTTCTTTTTTCAAAACTTTCATAAAAGAAAAATGTGCTTATTACAACGACATATTTTATTACAATATTAACGGACTTCAAAAGACTCTAACATCAAAATGGCAATACAGCCTAAAAATAGACTAATAGACTCTGACTGACAAATACAGATTATTATTTTTTTTTCATAAAAAAAATCATCACTATTTCTCAAAAAAAAATTCATAAAAATATCTGGTTTTCTCAATACGGCCTTTCAGCACTTCGAAGAAGATTTAAAGGTTGTATTTGCTCACCGGTCAAAAATTTTGAGAAATGACCAAAGGTGGTTGTTCTTGCAAAAACGGCCTTCCGGCATCCTTTTGGTGACATTCGGCTATTTTGGATAAGAATGACATTACCTTACTTATGGCAAAACTGTGATATTTATTTACCCAATAAAAAGAAAATTCTCTCCTTTTTTTTTCTTTTAATAATAATTTTCAGAATAGTTGAACCCGATATGGGTTGCCTACGTATCCCATATCCGGTGAGAACCAAACTTACATAGCTCTGCCAAATAAAACAAACTATTCTTGAAAAGACACAACCCTTTTTTTCCCTTTTTTTTCATCGGCAAATATAACAATCTCTCTCTCTCTCTCTATCTATATATATATATATATATATATATATATATATATATATATATATATATATATATATATATTTTTTTTTTTTGAACACAACTCTTTTTTCCTTTTTCATTCGCAAATAAAACAAGATTTTTTGGAAATAAGGCTCTTTTTATTTCTTTTTTTTTTCTTCATTTTATTTTATTGGCAAACAAATAAACTATTTTTGAAAAAAAAATTCCTTTTCCCCTTTTTTTTTTCATTTTTCTCAAAATATTGGGCAGAGTTTCGATACTATTTGGACATTGTTTTTTTTTTCAAAACAGGCGATTAGATTTCTTCACTCTCACACTACTATTTCTTTCCTTTTTAAAACAAACCGGTCAGCATGCAGATCCAAAACAAATAAATGCATAAGTAGGATGCATTAGGATGGTCCAATATTCTGGGTACACCTATCCTAGACGGACCCAACCCCTGTGTTGAGTCCCCTAAGTCAAAATGCACATGATGCAGATAAGCGGTCCTACTAGGGATCCGGCATGAAGCTGAGTTATTCTAGGTTCAAAACCTGGGTATATGTTCTAGACTGTGTACCCAAGCGGACAACTTGAGTCGAGGAGGGGGTTACGTACTGGGAACCAAAAGGCCATCCGGCTTAGTAACTTGTCCGGCCTCTTTCTTACTTTAAGGTATGAGACTAATAGAATAAGGAGTCTCGACCAACGAGCACATCCCCGGAGGTGAGAAGAGAGAGGTTTCGCAATAATTTTATATATACAATTCAAATAATATCAAAGCGGTAAAAAGCAATATTTGCACATTAGTCCCAAACATGTAATAAAATCAAATAATATACAAGCCAAATACAACAAATATTCCAAGCTCGAATTCTTGGCTTAATCCCCAGCGGAGTCGCCAGAGCTGTTACACCTTCTTTTTCCTACACCCCCGGAAGAGTATAATAAAGGGAGTTTTTCTAATTAAAGGACAATCGAAACGAGATTTATTATTAGAAGATTCAGAGTCGCCACTTGGGAGATTTATGGTGTCCCAAGTCACCGATGTAAATCCCGAATCGAGGAAAAGATTTGAATCTATATTACAGTACGCGATAGAAATCCGAGTAAGGAATTCTGTTAACCCGGGAGAAGGTGTTAGGCATTCCCGAGTTCTGTGGTTCTAGCACGGTCGCTCAACTGTTATAAATGGCTTAATTATCTGATTTTAAACAATTATGAACATATGTGCAAATTTTAAAACTTTAATCGCTTTTATTCATTTTTTTAGAGAAAATTGCAACGTTATTAAAACACGTCTCGAACCACGTCACATAAATGCACTCGTGGCTTTTGACATATTTTAACATCGTTGAGATTTGGATTTGGGTCACATAAATGTGCACTTGAGTTTAGGAAGGTAAAATTATTAAAATACGCGCCTAAAGCAACTACGCGTTTATCAAGTTATTAATGACCCTTTTATTTCCTTAAAGATCCAAAGCTCATGGCCTGCTCATGTTAAATTACTTTAATATCCAAACATTTACTAACTAGACTCAAACATGTATGCAAGACCTTAGTAAATTCTCGCAGCCCACCAAATTCACAAGATTATTCACTGCCCCAAATATTAATCCTATCAAAGCAATCCATTGTCCATTAGTCATGATTAGCAACATAGACCTCATTAGGCATAACCAACATATTTTGCACCAAACTTTAAACCAATAACTATGTGTTACTTATTAAGAGAGAGTGAGATAAGCACATGAATAATTAAATAAGAAATCAATAAAAAAAAAACTCGACAATCAATGGAAATCCAAACAATCAGTAAGGTCACACATTTATGGACATAAATTTCACAAGACAAAAGCATATATTTAGTAAGAATGGTACTAGAATAAAATCAATGTGGGAGAAATGAACCTTCAACAATAGATTTCCTCATTAAAATGATCCTCTGGCAAAACTTTACAGCAGCATGTTATTTGATGGTAACAGAGACCGGAATCGCAACGCAGAACGACTCAAATTAGACAGATTCGGGATAGTTACCTCAGGCTGGTTTTTGAAGTGATCTTTTCAGTGGGAGTTGCAGCGTCTAGCTTCAAGGTAAGGTAAAGAAGACGAAGTGGTCTGTCCGTGTATATAGAGTGTATATCCAGAGTACACATAATGTATACCCCCGTATCTCTTAAGAAGAAACCATCCCCCTTTTTTTTCTCTCTCTGTTTTTTCAAACCTCTCTCGTTTTTTTCAACCTCCTCTTGCAGAATGGGGAAGTCCCCCTTTTTAAAATTATCCCACACCTCCTTTCTCTTTCCCCCAAAATTCTCTCCTCCTCTCAAAGTGTTTTGGCCCTTTTTTTCACTCCAATAAAGAGACAACTAAGGAAGATGACTATGGTTTTCTTGGTAAGGTGGGGGGTCCGAAATTATTCTTCTTTTTTAATGTATATCTAGTATATATCTATTATATATCTAGTGTATACCTAGTACCTCCAGTGCATATAGAGTGCATATCTCTAGCTTGTCTTCAGTGTATTATTTTTGTGTGTGTCCATTTTCGTGTATTTTTCTCTTTTTAAATAGGTAGATACCTATTCACAAATACCCCTTCCCCAATTTTTATTTGACTCCACTCAAATCCCTTTCTTTACTCCAATGCACTTCCAACCCCACCACTCTAGAAACTTCCTAATTAGTTAGGTAAGACTTCTTTTTATTAGTTTTTTTTCTTTTCTAAAATAAAACCTAAATTAATTTCTATCCCCAAATTATCCTATAAAATTAAAGTAATCAACCCTAAATTATTACAACTAATTAAAAACCAAATTAAAAGAAAATTGCCAAAATTCGAAAATTAAAATGCAACACGACTATTTTTATTATCTTTTTTATTTTTGTCAAACAACAACTTAATTAATCTAAAAAATATAAAATAAAATCCTAAATGCAGTGCAATATGTTTTTTATTTTTATTTTGTTTTTATGATTTGAAATAAATTCTAAAGCTAATCCTAATTAATTAAACAAACATGAAATTATTTTTGTATTTTTAAAATTATATAAAAATAAGGTACTATTTTTTGTATTATTATTATTTTTTTATGAAAAACAAATAAACTAAAATATTGTTTATTTTTATTTTTCTTGTAATAAAATAAAGTAAAAGAGTCGCAATGTGTTGAAATAGCTATATTAGGCCTAAATTAAATAGTCACGTACTAAAATATAAAAAAACTTGCGGAGGGTCAAATATCACATGTCTACAGCTGCCCCTCTTTGACTAGAAATGCGAAGTGTTTTTGGACAAAGAACGACTAGACATGTATTTTGACCCGACTCTTATTTAAAGAGACCAAAACTAAGAAAAAAGGGGAATGTGACCGAGCCTTGATATCTGAGCTGCCCACATATCCTTGGCTATAAAGGAATCAGGCCACGTATAGTTCAGAGGTGAGTGAGGTGATGGAGTATGCCGAGGTGAAAAGCCAGTCGAGGTGTCATTCCGCCGAGGTTCCGGTCCGCGATCCTGATGTTACATCAAAAATCAAAAGATAAATGTGACGACCCGACCCGTCATCTCAGGAGTTACCGCCCCGTTTCCTCCATTTTTGTGCTTCTTCATGTTTCATTATCAGTATTTGGTGTATTAGAGTTTATTTGGATTGGTTTTGGTAGAAAATGAGACACTTAGTCTCTTTAAGGGATGTTGGTTTGCAAAAGTCAATCGAAGGTTGACTTATGAGTTATAAGGCTCGGATGCGATTCCCGGTGATTCAGTTAGCTTTGGGGGTTAGTTTGTGACTTAGGAGTGTGATCGGAAGTGATTTTGGAGGTCCGGTGTAAAATTAGGCTTGAATTGGCGAAGTTAACATTTTCGCGATTTCTGGTTGATATGTGAGATTTTGATCCGAGGGTCGGAATGGAATTCCGAGAGTTGCAGTAGCTACGTTAGGTGATTTGGTATGTGTTTGCAAAATTTCAGATGATTCGGATGTGATTTAGTTGGGTTTTTGTTCGAATGCGAGTTTCGGAAGAATTTGAAGAACTTAGGCTTGGATTTGCAAAAGTCCAAGGGATGTTGGTCTCTTTAAGGGATGTTGGTTTGCAAAAGTCTCTTTAAGGGATGTTGGTTTGCAAAAGTCAATCGAAGGTTGACTTATGAGTTATAAGGCTCGGATGCGATTCCCGGTGATTCAGTTAGCTTTGGGGGTTAGTTTGTGACTTAGGAGTGTGATCGGAAGTGATTTTGGAGGTCCGGTGTAAAATTAGGCTTGAATTGGCGAAGTTAACATTTTCGCGATTTCTGGTTGATATGTGAGATTTTGATCCGAGGGTCGGAATGGAATTCCGAGAGTTGCAGTAGCTACGTTAGGTGATTTGGTATGTGTTTGCAAAATTTCAGATGATTCGGATGTGATTTAGTTGGGTTTTTGTTCGAATGCGAGTTTCGGAAGAATTTGAAGAACTTAGGCTTGGATTTGCAAAAGTCCAAGGGATGTTGGTCTCTTTAAGGGATGTTGGTTTGCAAAAGTCTCTTTAAGGGATGTTGGTTTGCAAAAGTCAATCGAAGGTTGACTTATGAGTTATAAGGCTCGGATGCGATTCCCGGTGATTCAGTTAGCTTTGGGGGTTAGTTTGTGACTTAGGAGTGTGATCGGAAGTGATTTTGGAGGTCCGGTGTAAAATTAGGCTTGAATTGGCGAAGTTAACATTTTCGCGATTTCTGGTTGATATGTGAGATTTTGATCCGAGGGTCGGAATGGAATTCCGAGAGTTGCAGTAGCTACGTTAGGTGATTTGGTATGTGTTTGCAAAATTTCAGATGATTCGGATGTGATTTAGTTGGGTTTTTGTTCGAATGCGAGTTTCGGAAGAATTTGAAGAACTTAGGCTTGGATTTGCAAAAGTCCAAGGGATGTTGGTCTCTTTAAGGGATGTTGGTTTGCAAAAGTCTCTTTAAGGGATGTTGGTTTGCAAAAGTCAATCGAAGGTTGACTTATGAGTTATAAGGCTCGGATGCGATTCCCGGTGATTCAGTTAGCTTTGGGGGTTAGTTTGTGACTTAGGAGTGTGATCGGAAGTGATTTTGGAGGTCCGGTGTAAAATTAGGCTTGAATTGGCGAAGTTAACATTTTCGCGATTTCTGGTTGATATGTGAGATTTTGATCCGAGGGTCGGAATGGAATTCCGAGAGTTGCAGTAGCTACGTTAGGTGATTTGGTATGTGTTTGCAAAATTTCAGATGATTCGGATGTGATTTAGTTGGGTTTTTGTTCGAATGCGAGTTTCGGAAGAATTTGAAGAACTTAGGCTTGGATTTGATGTAATTTGATGGTTTTAGTGTTAATCGTGGTGATTTAATGATTGGAGAAACTTTGAATAAGGTATTGGATCATGTTTGTGTTTTTGGTTGAGGTCCCGGGGGCCTCGGGGTGAATTCGGGTGGTTAAACGGAGAGTTTTGGAGTTTTTGCATGTTAAAAATCTGTTGGTATCTGGTATTTTCGCACCTGCGGTTATGGGACCGTGGGTGCGGTCACGCAGAAGCGGATGTGAGTGTCGCAGAAGCGGAAATATTGGAGTTGGGTTGGACCGCAGATACGGATAGGGAGCCGCACTGCAGACGCGGTCAGGGGCTTTAATTGAGTTTCCGCAGGAGCAGACATTGGACCGCAGGAGCGGACGCCGCAGAAGCGAGATAGTGACCGCAGATGCGGTTTCGCCTGGGCAGTTTACTTAACTATTCATCTTCGCGAAATTTTGAAAGAGCAACATATTTCACTTTGGACTTGGAGAGTTTTTGGGCGCTTTTGAAGAAAGTTTCGAGAGCTTTGATCAGGTATGAATTCTTGGACTTAGAACATGATTTTATGGTGTAAATACATGGATTAGAATTGAAAACTCAAGGAATTAAAGGTCAAACATGGTGGTTTAGGGCTTGAACCTAAGAGAGCTTAAATAGGAATTTGAGGGGTTAAATGAACCCTGATTCTGGTAATTTTGATATGTATAGACTCGTGAGAAGATGAGGAATCCATTGATGTTAAATTTTCTGATTTCCGAGGAATGGGCCCGAGGCTCGGGTTTTTGCTAATTTCAAGATTTTTTCTATTTTGCGATTTTCGATTAGGTATTGTCCCATTGGCATATTGTGATGTATTCGCTCTGATATTGGATAGATTCAACGCGCGTGGAGTCTGGTTTGAGTGGCAAAGGCGTCGCGAGCTAGAGATTTCACCGGTTCGAGGTGAGTAATGATTGTAAATGATATCCTGAGGGTTTGAAACCCCAGATTTGCACATCATAGTGATATATTGAGGTGACTTACACACCGGATAGCGAGCATGGGGTAGAGCACCGTTGGAGATTGTGACTTGGTCCGTCCCGATTGATGATTTTACCGCGTATTTTATTGGAACATATTTGTTATTATTATGATTTGAGCCGATTGCCATATTTGGGCTTCATGCCAATTATTTGAACCCTTCGGGAATTTTATCACTGTTTCCTCACTATTTGATATACTACTTGAACTCAGTCCTGTTGATTATACTGATTTACAAACTCAGCCGTTTTTAATTGAACTTTTAGACTTAAATGATATTTTTCACTATTAATTGGGCTTAGCGCTACTATTTTTATTAATGCCCGAGGGGCTTATGATGTTTTCTGGACTGAGTGAGGCCGAGGGCCATATGTGAGGATATGTTGAGTGAAGTGGGAGGCTTTCAGGCCTCGAATATATTGTGAGGAGGCTTTCACGCCTCGAGTGTTATGTGAGGAGGCTTTCAGTCCTCGAGTGTGATGTGAGAAGGCTTTCAGGCCTCGTTTATATGCCACGAGGTGGCTTGATATAACGCTTGGGCTGTAGGAGCCCCTCCGTAGTATCCACCACCACAGTAAGCGCGGGTACTCATATGGATCGGGCTGCAAGCCGCAGCGGGATATGGAACGGGTTGCGCGCCGCAGCAGGATATGGATCGGGCTGCGCGCCATAGCGAGATATGGATCGGGCTGCACGCCGCAGCGATATGTGGATCGGACTGTACACCACAGCAGTTACTATATGATACTGTTCTGAGAGTGATCCGAGAGTGGGAGCCTGAGGGGCTGGTACAGTTTGAGATATTTCCCGAGGGGCGAACTTTTATGTGCTCATCTTGCATACTTATTTGCCTCTTTTACCTGTTATACTGTGGTATTTGTGCCCGAGGGGTGGATTTTCTATGCTTATTAGCACTAACTGTTTTGAAATCGTTTTTGTAATTATTGAAAATTTCACTTTCAAAAGAGATTTGAACTGATCCAAGGTATTTCTAAAGATTTCACTGTTTTCTTAGGAAATTGTACCCGGCTTCTATACAGCATGTTGGTTGCTTTACGTGATTTCTTACTACTCTGTTATTATTTACTTTTATTACTCAATGAGTTGGAGTACTCACTTTACTCCCTGCATCTCACGTGCAGATGCAGGTATTTGTTCACCCGGTGGCGGGTTTTGAGCTGGTTGAAGATTTGGGTATCGTAGCTGAGCAAGGTGACCGCCAGCGTTCGCGGCACCGGATTTCTTCCTTTGATTCTAAATTCTATTATGTATATTACTGGCCTTGTAGTTGTATTTAGACTCCTCTGGATGCTCGTGACTTGTGACACCCCAGTTTGGGCTGTATTTGGTTGTACTTCCGCCAAGTAATACTATTGAATCATCTTTAAAATTGTTTATACATGTTATCTATTTTTTTTTGAAAAAGGCAAATAGGGTTGGTTGGCTGGCCTTGTCTTCACGAGAGGCACCATCACGACCGGGTTTGGGATTTGGGCCGTGACAATAAAAAAGTCTAGCTAAACCTGTCAACTACGAGTTACAAAATTCCTATCTATAAGTCTTCTGAAGCTTTATCTTGAGTCTTGAATGGTTCTTCATGCAGACTTTGGATTTGAACCTTGACGCTTACTAGTTGCTAGCTCGTTCTTCTTCAACTTTTTTGATCAAGATCGGACGTGTTGTGCTTGTGACCTCAACCATGTCTTGAGAAGCTCACATCTTTCATCAACTTCTGTATTTGGGTTCACTTCTTGCCTTTCTCTCTCTCTCTCTTTTTATTTTATCATGACTAACTTTGTTGATCACCTTGGACTGTTGACTCACATTCTCACCGCGAGCTTCTTTTGCTGCTGACTTGAATTGCGTTATGAAGTGAATTCCTTTATCTTCAGGTAGGCACTTGATTGCCAATATTCGAATTGTCTTCCTTTGATTATTGTCATCTTCCTCTGTTCTCCAGGCGGGCTCCTAAATTCAAAACTTGAATGTATTCCTCTGCTATACAGGCGGGCTCCTGACTTCAAAAACTTGAAATGTATTCCTCTGCTATACATGCGGGCTCCTGACTTCAAAACTTGAAATGTATTCCTCTGTTATATAGGCGGGCTCCTGACTTCAAAACTTGATGTGAGAGCGGGTACCCATATAGATCGGGCTGCACGCCGCAGCGAGATATGGATCGGTCTACGGGCCGCAGCGGGATATGGATCGGGCTGCGCGCCACAGTGAGATATGGATCGGGTTGCACGCCGCAGCGATATGTGGATTGGACTGCACACCGCAGCGGTAGCTATATGATACTGTTCTGAGAGTGATCCGAGAGAGGGAGCCCGAGGGGCTGTTACAGTTTGAGATATTTCCCGAGGGGCGAACTTTTATGTGCTCATCTTGCATACTTATTTGCCTTTTTTACCTGTTATACTGTGGTATTTGTGCCCGAGAGGCAGATTTTCTGTGCTTATCAGCACTAACTGTTTGAAACGTTTTCGTAATTATTGAAAAGATCACTTTCAAAAGAGATTTGAACTAAGCCAAGGTATTTCTAAAGATTTCACAGATTTCACTATTTCTCAGGAAACTGTACCCGTCTTCTATACAGCATGTTGGTTGCTTTACGTGATTTCTTGCTGCTCAGTTATTATTTACTTTTATTACTCACTGAGTTGGAGTGCTCACTTTACTCCCTACACCTCGTATGCAAATGCAGGTATTTGTTTACCCCGGTGGGTTTTGAGCTGGTTGAAGATTCGGCTATCGTAGCTGAGCAAGGTTTGAAGATTCGCGGCACTGGGTTTCTTCCTTTAATTCTAAATTCTATTCTGTATATTACTGGCCTTGTAATTGTATTTAGACTCTTGTGGATGCTCGAAACTTGTGATACTCTGGTTTGGGCTGTGTTTGGTTGTGCTTTCGCCAAGAAATACTATTGAATCATCTTTAAAATTGTTTATACATGTTATCTATTTTTTTTTAAAAAAGAAAATAGGGTTGGTTGGCTGGTCTTGTCTTCACGAGAGGCGCCATCACGTCCGGGTTTGGGATTTGGGCCGTGACAAGTTGGTATCAGAGCCTAGGTTACTAGGTCTCACGAGTCATGAGCAGGTTTAGTAGAGTATCGCAGATCGGTACGGAGACGTCTGTATTTATCCTCGAGAGGCTGCATAACCTTTAGGAAAACTTCACCTTCTTGAACTCTTATCGTGCGTCCTTGATTCAGCTTGAAAAGAAACTCTTGAAATTCCTTCCACGCGTTCGTAAGTGCACATGAGCGGAATGAAATCAAGGTGGGAGAAATGAACCTTCAACAATAGATTTCCTCATTAAAATGATCCTCTGGCAAAATTTTGCAACATCATGTTATTTGATGGTAACAGAGACCAGAATCGCAACGCAGAACGACTCAACTTAGCCAGACTTGGGATGGTGACCTTGGGCTGGTTTTTGACTTAGTTTTTGAGGTGATCTTTTCAGTGGGAGTTGCAGCGTCTAGCTTCAAGGTAAGTTAAAGAAGACGAAGTGGTCTGTCCGTGTATATAAAGTGTATATCCAACGTATACATTGTGTATACCCCCGTCTCCCTTAAGAAGAAACCATCCCCCCTTTTTTTCTCTCTGTTTTTTGGAACCCCTCTCTTTTTTTTTCAACCTCCTCTTGCAGAATGGGGAGGTCCCCCTTTTGAAAATTATCTCATACTCTCTTTCTCTTTCTCCCAAAATCCTCTCCTCCTCTCAAAGTATTTTGCCCTTTTTCTCACTCCAATAAAGAGACCACTATGGAAGATGGCTATGGTTTTCTTGGTAAGGTGGGGCGTCCGAAATGTTTCTTCCTTTTTAGTGTATATCTAATGTATATTTATTATATATCTAGTGTATACCTAGTATCTCTAGTGCATATAGAGTGTATACCTCTATCTTTAGTGTATTATTTTTGTGTGTGTCCATTTTTGTGTGTTTTTCTCTTTTTAAATATGTAGATACCTATTCACAAATACCCCTTCCCCAATTTTTATTTGACTCCACTCAAATTCCTTTCTTTATTCCAATGCACTCCCAACCCCACCACTCTAGAAACTTCCTAATTAGTTAGTTAAGACTCTTTTTTTTTCTTTTCTAAAATAAAATCTAAATTAATTTCTATACCCAAATTATCCTAAAAAATTAAAGTGATTAACCCTAAATTATTACAACTAATTAAAAATCAAATTAAAAGAAAATTGCCAAAAATTGAAAATTAAAATGCAACACGACTATTTTCTATTTTTGTCAAACAACAACTTAATTAATCAAAAAAATATAAATAAAATTCTAAATGCAGTGCAATATGTTTTCTTTTTTTATTTTTATGATTTAAAATAAATTCCAAAGCTAATCCTAATTAATTAAACAGACATGAAACTATTTTTGTATTTTTAAAATTATATAAAAATAAGGTACTATTTTTTGTATTATTATTATTATTATTATTTTTTAATTTTTTTTATGAAAAACACATAAACTAAAATATTGTTTTTTTATTTTTATTTTTCTTGTAATAAAATAAAGTAAAAGAGTCGCAATGCGTTGAAATAGCTATATTATGCCTAAATTAAATAGTTACGTGCTAAAATATGAAAAAAAAACCTACGGAGGGTCAAAAATCACATGTCTACATAGCTAACCAGGTACAATGGACGGTTGTGAAAAGTGTCACCTATCAGAAGATCGTCATTTGTGAACGTGACTTTTTCGTCACAAGCATTAACTTCTTGAGGAGTGGACTCAGTGAGCTTTCCCGAAGATGGTGCTAACGGTAGGTCATCACTCTTTTCTTCCTCTTTGTCAGCATTGCAACAAGAGGCCTCAATACGATCACGGGAAATCTTCGTGCGGAACTAAGATGGCAAGAAATCCTCTAAGGTCACTCTATGTCGTGGCTTTTGAGGGTGGTGCATCTCCATTTTTATTTCTTCAAATGCCTAACTGGATCTTTTTTCGTTGGTCTTTTTACCATCATCTTCCTTATTGGTTGTTTTATTGATTCTTTTCGTGGGCTCCTTTTGTGGCGCCTACGATGAGTCACCAACGTCCAACCTTCATCATCATTAGGTTGATCGTCTTCAGCTTTGTTGTTGTCCAGTAATTCTTCATTTTTGATTCCTTTTAAACTGCATAACTCATCTAGATTGAAAGAGCCAAAAGTGATAGAGACTTGGTTCGTACTTGCTTTCTTATCTTCAAGCACGATCTTCTTTTCGTGAGCCAAGTCCATGACTTTGTCCTTGAATACAAAGCACTTCTCCAGAGGGTGGCTCACAAGTCAATGCTATTTGCAGTAATTTGGGTCATTTTGTTTTCCCAGCTTCATTTGGTCGCTTTATTTCCAAAAGCTCAATGAGATTTAACTTGAGGAGTTCTTCAAAAGTAGCTGGCACATCGGAATTTAGAAATGGGTACTCTTTCTCTTGCATTTCTTTTAGAGTTAACTTTACACTTGGCTTATCTTGAAAAGAAGTGTATTTCATACTATGCTTTTTGCTCACCTTTGTCGTGAACTTCATAGGTGACGTGTTGACATTCATAGTTTCTTTGCTTTCAAACTTGGGTACGAACTTGCCCCACTCCGTGACTTCTTGTTTGTCATTCCCTTTGTGAGGTTCATAAATGGGCAGCCTTTCATTTCCAGTGGAGGCCATGATCAATTCCATGTCGTGGGCATGAGTTGCAAGTTTTTAAAATGTGCCAGGCTTGATACCTTGCAAGATGCAGCGCAATCCCTAATGCATACCTTGGATTCGCATCTTTATGCTTGAAGGTTCACTAAGCCTATCTTTGCAGTTGAGGCTTGCATTCCTCCAATGATTGATAAAGTCGATAACTGGTTCATCATTTCGTTGACAGTGCATCTCGTGCTAAAAGCGATTGAGGAATTCTTGCTCTAGTTGATCCCAGCTATCAACAGATCCAGCCTCGAGGTCCGTGTACTAATCAAAAATATTTCTTTTAATAAGCGGACAAACTTCTTAACGAGATAATCTCCATAAGTCTCAGCATTGTTGCATGTCTCAACGAAATGCGCCACATGTTGCTTTGGATTGCTTTTGGCATCAAACTGTTGAAATTTTTAAGGTTGATAGCCAGCAGGCATCTTCAACATCTCGATCCTTGAAGTGTATGGCTTTGCGTAGGTAAAGGAGGACTTGGCAGTGATTTTATATTTGTTTTTTATAGTCCCTTCAATGAACTCCTTTAGTTGATTGATTGGAATCATCCCTTCCAAAGAGACTGGAATTTCCTTAGTTGATACAACTTGTTGTGGGGGAGGATCAATCTCTTGGACTTCTGGGAGTTTGCCGGGTGCATGAGTGGATTCTTTTTCCATCAAGATTCCCACCCTGTCTGTTAGTTTGTTAATTCTAGCCTCTTGATTTTGCATGCACTTGGTCAAGCCAGTGATTGCTTCCATCAAGTTTGCCAATTGCTCCTCCATAGATGAAGTGTTTGTCACCATGGCTTATATGATTATTGTGGACGATGGAGAGTAGCATGGATTTTTATGCAGACTGATCCTTGATTGGTTCACACTATGTGGTGTAAGTAGGGAGGATCCATCACTTGAAGCATCAACATCTTCTTTCATAGCAGAGTGCTTGAATCCGGAGAGGTCAAAGAGAGCAAGGGTTTTCTTTATCTTTTCGGCAATATTGCTTCCTCCTTCAGATGCGTTTGTGGAAGATCTAGCTCCTTTTGCGGATGAAGATCCGAAAATATGGGTTGATGCGGACGACACTTGGGGTGCTTGTTGTCCTAATGAGCTTGCTTTGCTCCTCGTAACTGGTCTGAAGCTTCCAAAGGTAACATCGAGGATGCTTTCCACATCAGCATAGAAACTGGAGTTAGCAACCTTGGTAGATGCTGATCTGGAGTTGATTTTCTTCGAAGCCATTTCAATGTTCTTGGACTTTGGTAATTAAAAAGTTGAGATGAGAGGTAGAGATTGTCCCACTGGGCGTACCAGAATTTGTAGACAATAAATTACGTCAAGAAAATAAAATCAAGACCGAAAAATATCGCAACAATCGTAGTATTTTATTTTGAATATTTGAGTGTTACAACATATATGATTCCTCTGATTCTACTTTTCTAGTATAAATTCAAGGGCCTTCGAGCATGATCTTGAATTTGAATTTGATTTATCCGTCGCGAACGCTTTGATTTTTGCCACAAATTTTATCACAAACAAGTAGCCTTGATCTTGAACGCCTTGTATTTGATTTGACTTCGTTCTAGATCTTGAATACTTGAATTGTTCTTTGTTCTTGAGCTTCAACTTAATTCGTTCTTCGTTCTTGAACTTGAACTTGGTTGCTTGAAGCCTGAAACTTGTAGAGAAATTCACGTCGTTTAATCCGCAAGCTCTCTCTTGCTTCTTGTTATAACTTCTGGTATCTTTTTTGATCTATGAAGATCCCTATTTATAGTTGTGGAAGCGAGGATGTGATAAGAACAAACTCTTTCCGACCAATCATATTGAAGTGTGACATGGCCGCATTTGATTGGGCAGGACATGTCATTTGCACACGTGGCGCGATTTTATTGGTCCTTTGGTGTGACTTGGCATGCCTTGTCATTTTGACACATGGCACAATCCTATTGGCTCTTCCGTTTGACTTGGCGCGCCACGTCATTTGACGCGTGTCACCAAACTGGGCCTCTAGGAAGATGACATATTGAGCTTAATGAAGTAGGCTCATCACTTTAGCCCAATTAAATGGGCTAGCCCAACAGATAAAGACTTATTTATTTAATCCATATAAATTGGACTTATATAAATAGTTCAATTATATTAGCCCATAATATTTATTTGAACTAATATATCTTGAATTTTAAAATATAGTCCCAATTACTTTACGGATTCAATTCCAATAAAATTTATATGCCCACAGTAGAATTAAGAGTCAAATTCGTAAAAGTACAAACTCGAAGCAGTAGGAGGAAAGAATAGAATACAAACTATATTTCGAGTTGTCATTTATTATTATTGTTGTTGTTGTTGTTATTATTACAAATGGCAATATTGTTGTTGTTGTTGTTGTAATTTTATAAATGACAACTTTCCTTATGTCCTATATTAAATTATTTATTGTAAAATAATAAGTCATTAGACTTTATGTTTTACCTTATCAATTTTTTCTATGAGCATAACACCAACATCTTCATTCTCAAATGACAGAGAAATTTAATTTATCTTCTTTTGACAAATCTTTGTTGATAAAAGTATTTATATGTTCTTCTATTTATTTTGTATTAGGTCATAAAAATAATAATATTCTTTTATAAGATATTTTTATAGAAGTCCTTAAAAACAACAATAAGGCATCTAAGAACTTTTATTTAAGAAATTCTTTCCTTATTGAGACAGCTAAATAAAATATTTAATAGTTATCATTTTCAAGAATTTATACATTTTTGTTAATTTTTATTGTAAAAGTCAAACACATTGCTTATTAATTCTTTTATAATTTTTTGAATTAGTATATTTTATTGATATAGGATACACGCGCAAAGCGCGTACCCTAAGACTTGTATACTATATTAAAAGTACGAAGGTCCTTAGCAAAATATCGTTTGCCTTTTTTGTCATTTTAAAATAAAGTTCTCACTGGACAAAATAATCATTTAATTATTATCCTAATATTTAGTACTTTACAATCGACTAAAATTTTGGTTAATAAATCTTTTCCTATTTAAACTATGTAAGAATTCCTAAAATTTAGGAATTTAAAGTCTATTAAATTCCTCATTACATTATTTTTTCCTTATTTGAACTATATAGGTAACTTGTTATCATTTTTACATGTTACTTTTCGTGGGTGAAGAAGAGTAAATTAATGAAACTAAACTAACTAAGTGATCCTACAATTTTAGTGCTAATATTTAAAAGGGAACGTTAATAAAATGCATGAAAAACATAAATTGATTAAAAAAAAAAAAGTAGGCATGAGTTTAGACTTTAAAGAGAAATCAGGACGATATTTTTTTTTTTAACATACTCAAATTCTTTTGTCTACTTTTATTGTTTAGATACTAGAAGACAATCAAATAATAATCTTTTTTTAAATATGAAATCTATTTTAAATGGTAAATATAATGATTAATATTTTTTATAAAAGAATATGAATAGAAAAATGACGTATAAATGTTTTTTACACATGACTTCAAACCATAACAAGAAATGATCCATATTTTTAAGTTTTACACGACCTAGCCCACATTGTATATATTTTGAAAGTACTAGCAAATTCAAAATATGTGTTCTTATAACATTGCTTCTAATATCTACGGAGTTAAATTTGTGTTCTCACAACCATTGCTTTCACTCTCTCTTCTTCTCACATCTTCTACATATGATTCAAGGGACCGTGTATTTTCTTCTTCTACTCTTGTGTCACTTGATTGCAATGTAAGAAAATCGAAGAGTAGAGGTCTAACATTGAAGACCATTCAAAGCTTTGCTTTCAAAAATGGGTATTTTTGAATTTGTTAGTTGTTTGGATTGTATGTTATTCCAATTGGCTGAAAATATCAAAAGGAGTTCAAAATTTAAATTTGAAGTGATTTGGAGTAGATTTGAGCAAGATTTGAGTTAAATTTTAGAAAAGACGCTAGGAAGAAGATGAAGTCAGTTTTTTGTATAACTATGTATAATCTTGTATAGTAGCGTATATGAGTGTAGAAGCACACCTTATATACTATTATACACTTTTATACACCTTTATACAAGCATGTGTAGACGAACTTCTTCCACGATTTTCAGTTACAATTTTTGTTCAAAACCATTCCAAATCTCCATTAAATAACTTCAAATTTTATATGCAACCTCCTTCTACTATATCTAACAAGTCTAAATAACACCTACTCCAAATTTCTCACAAAATCAAATTCAAAATTTAAACTCACATACTTAAGCTTGTTAAAAATCTAATTTTCACCACCCAAATGGATTTGGTTTGTTGAACTAATATTTGAGTCATAGTTACCGATTCGAAAAGCTTGATGAATCTTTTTTAAAAGTTAGATTGTAATTTTGAGAACCCATTGGAGTTGGATGTTGAATGTTAGCCTATTATTTTTGGGCTAGTTGGTTGTAAATTGAAATATGAGCTATAAAATTAAAAAGTATGGAGCCCAGTTGTTCTAATTTAAAAATTTTCCTATTCTATTTTATTTTTTGGTTAAAACATTGTCTCCATTGATCATTTTTTGTGCAAAAAGTTACCTATTGAATTTGACATTCCAAACTTTGTACATGATCATTTAGATGAGACTACTGTTGTTAGTCCTAACCAAAATTGTAAATGATTTTACAAAATCTATGCATGGTGGGTCATAAACGACATGCCTGATTTGGCCGTTTTATCCTATATAACAGTAGATCCCATCTATCCATGTTGGCGAGTCCTTTGACTTGATTAGGGAGTTCAACAAAAGAGTTGATTAGTCCCGAATAAAAGTACTTAGAAAGAAATCAGAGGTAATATAAGATAAAGATCGAGCTAAAACTTTATAAAAAGTGTTAATAATAATTGAATTTGGATGTCTATGCGATTACAATGGTATAAATAGCATAGAGTGGATCAAATTCCTAAATATGATTAATATCTATCATTTTGAAACTTGCATATTTTTATTGATTTTTATATTATAACATAAATAAATCTTTTTAATATTTTTATATTATTTTTTAATATTTATTTCATTAACACGAAGATCACGCGCAACACGTGAACGCTAAAATTAATAATATATACTATGTATGTAGCCATGTATAAATAGTATATGATTTATATGCATCGACTAGAAATATTTTTGACCGAGTTCCTGTATTTTCGTTCTTTCCACAACTCCATACAAGCCCAAGTACGTACTCGAGGAGGGAAGCGACAAACTGATTCAACTAATGAAGATGGAGAGCTTGGGTCAATTGGGAGGGGCATAATCTATGATTACAAGACAGTATGCCGCTGTGTGTCTGTGCGTAAATATATTACCCTTGTTTAATTCGACATTCCTTAACAGAATTAAATTGGACCTAAATGGACATTCTAGGTTAAACAGATGTACTTATATACAGATTTCACATTACAAATTACTCCTAGTCAATTACCTATTTGTAAAAGAAAACTTACACAAATGTCCAAAATAAATCTTAACTTACCAACCTATAGCCATTAGTCATAGGCTTACCAAAATTAGCCAACAAAAATTAAAAAATCAAATAATAGGGTTCTTTCTATCATAAAATTACAGGCAAAAATCACCTTCCATATTTTTAGACGTGATTAACAATATTAGATACAAGACGGAAAGGAAATTTCATGGACGGGGTAGCAAATAAGGTGATGAAATACAAAAGTCTATACAATATTCTAAAAATCTAAACAAAAAAGAAAATTTTTCAATGGGTATAGTTGAAATTCATTGAAAATATATAGATAAGTCAATATACAAAATTTGAGGAAGATTGGAAGTGATTTGAACTGGTTTTGTATCAAAATTCGTAATTAAATCGAGATCAAAAAAGTTTTCTGCGACACGTGTATCAAACATGTATCACGCATGTATCTCACACGTAGGTATACATGGATATACATATGATACACAATTGATACAAATATGATACATATGTGATACACAAATGATACACATTGTGATACACATATAATTTTTTTTTCATGTTCGGCTTTTATTTCGAATTTTCAATTCAAACCACCTCAAAACTTCACCAAATCATCCCAAAACTGATATTCAAGCTCCTTAAGTTGTGCCTAATCTATTATAATAACAGTCACTCAAAACAAAGCAAAAATTTGATATTTTTTACTACAAATAGCTAACTGGCTAATATTAATAATACTTTATCAATTGACTAATTTTGTAGTGAGTTATTTATAAATGGACATAGCTAGTAATTTTCCGAAATTATTTTCCTTTGATGGAGTGCTGAAAGGTAATATCTTACACAACATAAATGCCTCAATTTTTTAATAAGATAACGTTCCAAAGTAAAAGAATGGCAGACTATTGATGTACTAATATTGCATGAATAAGAATGGAAGAATTACTTCGCAATATTCTTGTTTTTAACTAGCTTGACATATAGTACATTTTTTCAAAGTTTAATCTTAATTATAATGTTAGAACGACTGTAAGCATGAATTGGTAGCGATATTTATTTTTCGTTCAAGTGGGTTGACGAATCAATATATCACAATATAATTTTAGATGTAAATTTTTTGGGTCCCGTTTGGCCATGAGTTTTGCGAAAATAAATTTGGGATTTATTTTTAAAACTCATGTTTGGCCATAAATTTTGCTCACATTTAGGCAAAATCCCAAATTCCACAATCATCCTAATTGCTGATTTTTCGCCAAAACCCCAAAACTTGGGAATTATATACATGTTTTTTCAAAATAAAGTTGGAAAATATGTTTTAAACACGTATGTCCAAACATATTTTCTTCTTCAAATCAAACTTCACACAAATCAAATTTTTCGAAACAAATTTGACATCTATGGCCAAACGCTAACTAAAATTTCAAATCCATAATTTTCAAATCTCGTGTTATTGGTCTCTTGGGCTTTGACATCAACATATTCCTAATCTAAGGTGCTTCTGTGTTTCTGAATAGAGACAAAACGGAACAACGTTTGAACTCTGAAATTTTTGCAAAATTGACCTACATGACACAATCCTACCCATACTAAAGATGGAAAATTGCTTACATTATACACATGCATGCGCCACCTTACTCCTTTGTCTAATAGCTTATTAGGGAAAATGACAATATATACTAATTTTCAAAATAATAACCGAAAAATTGTATATATTTTGTAGGTATACATTTTGTATGTTATACAAATATTCTATACACTTATTCGGTTACCAAATATAAATAGTTTATGGTGCGGGCTAAAAGTGAAAAAAACTCAAATTGTTACTGCACATGTCGTCGCGATTAAACATTTTCCGATCAATACCCGACCACAAACAAAGTGCTAATTAATTTGAAGGGAAAGACAGCAAGAGAAATTAAATTAAATTAAAAGGGTTTGGAATCACTTGGACGCTAATCATGTTATAAGAACCTTGGAAGAGGGGGCGCTGGTGGCTGGGGGAGGTCTGTTCTCCCATAAAATTGACTTTTTTAGCACACTGTTTAAATTTTGTCCTTGCTAAGTCAGTGGACTAAATTTGTCTGAAAAAAAAGCCAATGCAGACACAAGTTAAAAGTAGGGTGTACATAGACCGGGTTGGTTCGGATTTTTTAATTACCAAACCAAACTAATTATGTCGAATTTTTAAATCTATAAACCAAACCAAACCAACGAATTTGAGTTTTTTTAATCTCGGGTTTTCTCAGGTTTTCGGGTTTTTTCGGATTTTTTTTCCCGATAAGTCTTCATAGCACAAATATATAACCTGTGCTCCACATACTTCTCTAATCCTACAAGGATACAACTATATAATGTATTTTTCAAGAAAATAATACAATAATATGAG
>MU727063.1:49274-63659 GCA_026770625.1 Nicotiana glauca | reverse complement strand
CTTTGTAGTTCCGAGTAAAATCCTCCAAAGACCACTACAACACTCAAAAGAAATAACCCTCTTTTGATATTCCCACCTCACTACAATATCGCTCACTCTCTATTTTTCTCACAGACTATTTTCTTATACCCTGTCTGTGAAACCTTACTCTTTCTTTCTCTCTTTGTTGGTGTGTAGAAATGAGAGTTGAAGCTCTCCTTTTATAGCCAAAGCTTCACTCTCTAAAGCCTACAATATTTGACAATTTACACACACTTTTCACAATTCAACAAAATTGGCTACCAAACCAAAGAAATTTAACAAGGTTGGCTACCTAATCAAAGAAACTTTTATTAGGCATATGCCTAATACTTCTTTAATGAGATGGACATCATCACAACCTGCTTCAAATGATGCATGGAGTGTTTACACTGTACACTCTACAAATTAGCACTTGCTAATTTCAACAAGGTATTCTTGGTTTACTAGTAAACAAAGGCAATTCTCTCTGGTACATTAAAATTCTTAATGACTCTGAACCAATACAATGTATTACTACTAATTTTCATATAAGACATTCAAGCAATTTCGCCCCATCAAAAGTAAAAATAAAGAAGATGATTAGAACTGATTACAACAAGAATTACATCTCAATGTCAAATTATTGGAGTTTGCTTAAGAACTCCAATACGCACTTCGCTTTACCTGGACCTCTTTCATTACAATATCTTTTTAGGACAAATTAGTTCTCCCGCACTAGAGAATCTCATTTCCGACTGACAAAAACTGATTGCCGTATGATATAAAAACATATGAACTATACTCTTGACTTTATTGTACAAGGACACGTCCGCCAAAGGGGCTCACAAGACCAGTTATACAAATTCTGCAATGCTCACTCTCTCTATATATATATATGCCTATGGTAACAATTATTTCCATCCAAAAACTTCCAATTGACGTCCATCAAAAGACTACCACAGATACAAAATGGGGACTGATTGGGAAGAGCGTTCCTACAAGTAATCTCATAATCAACATCTTTATCGTTATTGGAATTTGGAACAAAGAAGGACTAAATTGTAAGATAGCTAGTGCTTATATCTGCCAAGGGAACAGTAACAAATACAGTGCTGAGTACATCATTTTAATGGCAATTTAGAATATGACAACATGATCAAGTAGCTTTCTACACAAGGCAAATAGTGAATAGAGAGATTTACCATGGCTTAGCTCTCTTACTGTCATGGAAACAAGCAATAAAATCGCCAAAAAACAATAAGATTTGAAAACCTGAAATGTACCCTCAGCGTACCATTGATATTTGAAATCTAGAAGTCGTTTCTCTGGCACGCTGCATCCGCAACAACGGAACTGATTCTTCCAAATCCTAAATTGAAAAATTGAATCAACACATTCAAGTTTTAACCAAAGAATGATATCGAAGTGAAAGTCAAATTATGTAAAGAGCTAGCTGGTAGCCTGGCCCAAACCTGGACTCTAAATTCGGATTCGGGTACCATAATAGCTCGCCCAATTCTTGGTAAAAATTGTGTGGGATAGCCGCTTTTTAACGTGATATTTACTTTTTATCCATCATTTTCAATGCTCACTAATAGTAGCCATTAGTCTATTAAAATTAATATGAAAAGACTGTGTTACCCTTTCTTCTATCTCTAATGCATAAAAACTGTGTTGGCTGTCATCAAGCCCCACCACCATCACCGGTTTCTCCTCCGCCATCGCCATTCCAATTGCTCAATTGACTGAATTTCAAGCTTTTCAAACTTGACAGGGTTTTAATTGGCTGTAAGGGAATTTATTCTAACTGAGTAATTTCAAGCTCTAAGAATGGTGAAGAAGAACAGAAACCTTTTGATCTCATCTGTGTGATTTTTGTCGTCTTATGGTGGCGTACCAGAAATGACAAGTGGCTATGTATTACTTGTACGTACGTTGGTTGAATTTTGGTATGAAAATTAGTTCCAAAGATATGGTCAATCACTGATTAAGGACAATAGGTCCTGAACTTACGCTAAGAAGCCCAAAAGTCAAGGACAATAGGTCCTGAACTTAGGCTAAGAAGCCCAAAAGTTAAGGACAGACAGTCCTTAACTTACAGTTACAAGTTCAAAAGTTAAGGACAATAGGTCTTTAACTTTGATTGCCAAGTTCAAAAGTTAAGGACAGACAGTCCTTAACTTACAATTATACATTCAAAAGTTAAGGACAAGCAGTCCTTAACTTACAGTTACAAGTTCAAAAGTTAAGGACAATAAGTCCTTAACTTTGACTTACAAGTTCAAAAATTAAGCACAGACAGTCCTTAACTTACAGTTACACGTTCAAAAGTTAAGGACAAGCAAGTTCAAAAGTTAAGGACAATACGTCCTTAACTTTGACTTACAAGTTCAAAAGTTAAGGACGCTTGGTCGTGAAGTTTGAGTTCCAAGTTCAAAAGTTAAGGACATGCAACCTTGAAGTCCTGAAATTAGAGTTCCAAGTTCAAAAGTTAAGGACATGTAGTCCTGAAGTCCTGAACTTAGAGTTACAGGTTAAAAAGTTAAGGACATGTAGTCTTTAAGTCCTGAACTTAGAGTTTCAAGTTCAAAAGTTAAGGACATGTAGTCCTGAAGTCCTGAAGTTAAGGACATGAGCATAAGGGCATTTTCGTCCGGGCAGTTAAAGTTTATTAAACCAGTAGCTAAAGACTAAAGACATTTAAAATACTGACTTTAAAATAAAGACATGAGCTGTTAGTGGCTATTTGTACACATCGCCCTAATTCTGGCGATCTTGGGCCGCATTGCTACACTGGGTCCAACGGCTATGTGTCCATTCTTAAGACTTGTTAAATTCGGAGAATCCTATCAACCAATGGGCTTTTGTAACATTTCATATAGTCTATCAAAGTCGTACCCTATTTTTATGCCACTTTTTAACCTATACCTTATTTTTAAAAACTATTGATTTCATAACCAACTAACAAAAAATCCGTAATAATATGACCATTATACCCCTTCCAAAACATATAAAAGTCCGTCTCTCCTCCGTATTTCCAGATTCAAATTCCAGATCTCCTCCATATCTCCTCCATCAGTCCATCTCTCCGGAGATCGCGTCTCGCATTCAAATTCAAATTCAAATACATTGTAAGTATTTTTTGAATTATATGTTTTCTGATTGATTGGTTGAAGTTGTTTGAGCAACTTCACTGATATGCTGAATTTGCAATTCTAAATCTATTTGACGATAAATTCTAACATTCTAAGCTGAAGTTATTTAGTTAACGAGCTAGCAAATAATACAACGAAGAAGAAATTATATTAAAATATTATATGATTGTTTTAAAATTTCAGCATAGTTGCTGAAGTCTTTTTGTTAATAATTAAAAGCTGAAGTTTTCCTCGTACACTGAGTAAAAAAATAATAAAATATAAATTAAAATTTCATACCGCATCAAAAAACTTCGGCATAGTTGCTTAAATTTTTTAGTTATTACTTTTTTTGTTAATAATTAAAAGCTGAAGTTTTCCTCATACACTGAGTAAAAAATAATAAAATATAAATTAAAATTTCATACTACATCAAAAACTTCGGCATAGTTACTTAAATTTTTTAGTTATTACTTAAAAACTTCTACAGGAGGAGCTGAAGTTTTCCTCCTACACTGGCTAAATTAAAATTTCATACTGCATCAAAAAATTTCGGCACAGTTGCTTAAGTTTTTTAGTTATTACTTAAAAACTTCAGTAGGAGGAGTTGAAGTATTCCTCCTACACTGGCTAAATTAAAAATTCTTATTGCATAAAAAAACTTCGGCCTAGGTGCTGAAGTTTTTTACTTATTACTTAAAAACTTCAGAAGGAGGAGCTGAAGTTTTCCTCCTCCACTGGCTAAATTAAAAAATTATATTGCACCAAAAACTTCGGCCTAGGTACTGAAGTTTTTTAGTTATTATTTAAAAACTTCAGCAGGAGGAGCTGAAGTTTTTTAGTTATTATTTAAAAATTTCAGTAGGAGGGGCTGAAGTTTTTCTCCTATACTGGCTAAATTAAAAATTGATATTGCACCAAAAAAACTTCAGTATAGGTGTTGTAGTTTTTTAGTTATTATTTAAAAACTTCATGCTTGAACTAAAAAATTTGAATAGAATTAATATTAAAAAAACACATAAAAAACTTAAAACAAAAACTTAATATTTCATTAAAACATAAACAAAGATAAAAATAAGTTACATAAATAAATAAAAAATTAGTCGTCCATATCATCATTATTATCATTGTCGTCGCTGCCAGATGGACGAGCATCTTCATCAGCAAGATTTTCAAATCTTGCCTACATTATAAACGTATCAAGCTTGTTGTTAATTTCTTCGAGCTCCCTGTCGTACTTTTCTATGACCTCATCAAGCTTCAACTCAAATGTCTCAATGATGTCTTGCTTGATCTCGTCCACTATTTTTCTGATGACAACATCCATTTTTCTGCTTTTTGTATTTTATGTCTGCCAATATATATGTGTTTGAGTGAATAAACTCACAAGGAATAACGTGCTTATATAGGGGAAAAACTTCTGCATGGTATATGAAAAAGCAAAAAAGAATTTTAAAGGTTGTCTAATGAAAAACGTGCATGAATATGATAAAAATATAATTATTATATTAACATATACCCCCAAATGTAATATAATTAATACTTTAAGTGTGCAGGTCATTGCCGTATACTATACAATTAATGCTAAAACATGCTCAAGTTTGTTGAATTCATTTGCTAAAACTTCAGCCCAATGTGCTGAAGTTTCTTAGTTCATTTCTAAAAACTTCAGCAGTTACTGGCTGAAGTTTTTTTCCCCTGTATTGATAAATCACCATCATACAAAAACTTCAGCTAATATGCTGAAGCTATTAAGATTATGTCAAAAAACTTCATCACTTAATAAGCTGAAGTTTTCTGTGTGAGATTCATTAATTATGTCATACATCTTTTACCAAAAAAATTTCAGCAGAAGATGCCTAAGTGATTTAGTTCATTTATAAAAATATCAACATAAACAACCTAAAAATTCTTCTGTTCACTTTCCTAATACTTGCCACTAAATATGAATCTGCAGGATGAGTTCGATTTGCGTTGTTATAACTTTCAATGGGAGTTAGACCCCTGATTTCAAATACTTAGATCATGATACAAAACTTGTTCTACTTAACAAGGACATATCATTCAATACTTTCCTGAAGAAAATTAGTAAAGTTGCAAATATTGATTCAATATGCATTAAAAGTATGATTTGATATCAAACTAAATACAAGCAAAGGAATACTTGTAACTTCAGATGAAGAACTCAGTACGTGTATACATTTCCTTACAACTGATTCAGCCTACAAGAATTTCCATTTCGTCATTGAAAAAATACAACCTTAAGAATCTGCAGCATTCAACCAATCTCTTGCATATGCGATAGATTCAGAATCTTTTGCTGACTATCAACATGAAGTACGACAACCAATAACGGAAGTAGACGACGGAAAACAACCTTCTAACATTACAGCTGCTTCAGAATACATAGTGCTGCAACAATTACCTCCTCCTCTAATAAATTCATACCAGTTTGTCAATGACCAAGAAGAAGAAGGACAGCTAATAATGCAAATTGATAACTAACACACAATCCAACAAACCTTTTTGTTACCTTCTGCATTGATAAGCAACAATGAAGATGAAGTAAACATGGAGCTTATACCGATAACATCAGATAGAATTGAAGAAATTGCTGAAAGTTCTTGTGCTCCTCAGAAATCAAGAAAAGGACTAAGGAGAAAGTTGAAAGAATCTCAACCATATAAAATACGCAGGCACGATGCGTTGCATGAGGAAGTAAGAGTTGGATCCATCTTTGAGAACAAACAAAATATGACTAATTTTTTCTGCAGCTTGGAGATAAACCAAAAAGTTGAATTCACCGCTGTTAGATCATGTTCCAAGAGATACAAGATGAAATACATCATGGACAAATGTGGTTCGAATGTACGTGCTACCAGAATAAAAAATTTCACACTGTTCAGGGTGATAAAATATCATAACATCCATAAATGTTCAGTTGATGCAAGAAAATCAGATCAGAAGCATGCTATATCAAATTTTATAAGTAAAAAAATTATAGAACATGTTCGAGACAAAAAGATAGAGGTTACACCAGCCTTTGTAGAACATGAAATGAAAAAGAAATTTGGAATTGACATTGGTTATCACAAGGCATGGCATGCCATTCAAAAAGCTGTTGTTTGCATAAGGAAACACCTAAAGAGAACTGCCAGATTCTTCCATCATACCTACACATGATGGTGGCCAAAAACCTAGGAACGTACACAAGCATAAAAGAGATGCGCAGAATAGGTAAGCAAAACAATACTAACCATCAGCCTGAAGTTTCAAATGTTACTATTTAAAAAACTTCACACCTTATGATTTGTTTTTTGTGTTTCAATGTACAGATTTGCTTACATGTTCTTTGCTCCTGTGGTATCAGTAGCTGGTTGGTCCTACTGTAGACCCGTTATTGCAGTAGATGCAACGTTTTTAAAGTCAAAATATCGTGGTGTTCTATTTGTTGCTGTATCAAAGGATGCAAACAATCAAATCTTTCCTCTATGTTTTGGTATAACAGATTTAGAAAACAATGAGGCATACATTTGGTTCTTCGGGGAAATGAGAAAAGTGGTTCAAATCCGTCGTGAACTGGTTTTCTTGTCAGATAGAAACAAATCGATCACAAATGGTATTAGAAATTTTTTTCTTGAAGCTCACCATGGTATATGCCTCTATCACTTTGAAAAAAATTTAAAGGACAAGCCACGGTAATAAATCTTTTTTAAAGTGCTGCAAAGTCATACAAACGTGAAGATTTTAATTAGTTAATGTCCCAACTCAAAAGTATTGACAAGAAAACATACAATTACATAATGGAAGAGCCTCCCGAGAGATGGGCTCGATCGTGGTTCCCAGACGACATTATGATATGCTAACAACAAATATGGTAGAATCAATGAATTCCGTTTTACTAAAAGGGAGAAAAATGCCTATTTTAAGAATGTTACATTTCATCCAAGAAAAGTTGGGAGAGTGGTTTTACGAACGGAGAAAAAAGGCAAATGAAACTTTTCACAGAGTATCAATATAGGCAGAAGAAGAGATGACTGGGAAGATGGACTTGGCTTGCAAAATTTTTGTGAGTATATTTATTAACTTCAGCTTTTTATATCTGGTGCACTGATTTACTGCTTACATTTAAAAAATTTCATACTTTTTCTTTTTGAAGCAAAAATACACTAATATAGCTTGTCTTAATTTTTTATTCCTTGTTATGTGTTCAACCTTGAATAAATATTGTTTAGAATAAATAATGAAGGAATCGAATTCATTGTGGACTTAAAGAAGAGAACTTGTGACTTCCTGGAATTCCAACTTGATGAATTGCCCTGTCCACATGCAATTGCTGTTATTAATAAGAGATATTTGCAGAAATATGATTACTGCTCAAATTGGTATTCAAGGGAAACATGGTGGAAAAAATATGAAGGACATGTGAATATCGTGGGAGATCAAAAATCATGGAAAATACCACAAAATGTACAATCTGAGATCACAAAATCTCCCGATGTAGAGATTTTACAAGGAAGAAGACAAAAGAAGAGGAATATACCTGCGACTGAATCATCAGTACCATTCAAGTCTGCCAAATGCAGTCGACGTAAACAAGTAGGGCATAACAGAACATCTTGCTTATCTTCTCCAACACCTCATCCATATTCTAAGAAATACACTAAAAAATACTCCAAGCTTTAATAATTCTTGGTCTGAATTTAGACTTTCTTTATTATATGACATAATTGAAATATGATTTTTTTCATAGGAATAAAAAAAAGGTCTTAGACAATTTTATATACTGCTAAAGTACAAATCATTCATTTTTGTTGCGCAGGCTTACATGTTTGGTTGCGTATTATAAAAGTACGCAATGACTTCTGCGAGAAAAAACTTCAGTTTACAGTATGTGAAATACATATCCTTAAACAAATACACACACACATACACATACAAACACTTACACACACATATATGCGTACAACACACAAAAAAAAATACATGTACAAACAAAAGTTGTAGCATCTCTAAGAAACTAAGAAGTATAAAGCAAATATCAACAAAGAGGGTGACAATTACATTGATATAAAAAGAGGTCAGAACAACACATATTACAAACAAAACTTCAGCTCTCTGGGCTGAAGTTATACAAAATTAACCTAAAAAACTTTAGCTCTATGGGCTGAAGTAAACAAAAAGCATAACATTGGAACATAAAAAAAGGATTACAAACACCAACAATCACTATCATCATCATCATCATCATCATCATCATCATCATCACAGTACTCCTCAATTTCTCTAAATATCTCATCATCATCACTATCAGAGATAACTATAGGGTAGTGGGGCAAAAGACCACTGAATCCAAGAAGATCAATCATCAACTTGTTGAATTTATCACGCAACTGACTTTGTTCGACGATTACTCTGTCCATAAGAGAAAGAAGAGTCTTCAGGTTGTTTTGCAGCTTGGAATAGTCGTTCAAGCTAGGAAACTGAAAACTATCAAACTGCTGCACAACCTTGTCGAACGAGGTTGAATTATCTCCACAACTACGTTCCATGTTAAGCCTATTCTGGAATGATTGATTGACATAGAGCTTTGGTCTGATTCTCTCCCAATCAGCCTTTATTTCATCCCACAAAAGCATAAGATTAGCCATCGGGTTGTTATTGTACCACTCAAACTTCAAACTCTACCACTTCATCATAATTTCATCCATATTAGGCTTCCCACTTCCGCTTCCCACTTTTGATCGTGCTTCCCACGGCGACGTTATGATATGCTAACAACAAACATGGTAGAATCAATGAATTCCGTTTTACTAATAGGGAGAGAAATGTGTATTTTAAGAATGTTAGATTTCATCCAAGAAAAGTTGGAAGAGTGGTTTTACGAACGGAGAAAAAAGGCAAATGAAATTTTTCACAGAGTATCAATATGGGCAGAAGAAGAGATGACTAAGAAGATGGACTTGGCTTGCAAAATATTTGTGAGTATATTTATTAACTTCAACTTTTTATATCTGGTGCACTGATTTATTGCTTACATTGAAAAAATTTCATACTTTTTCTTTTTGAAGCAAAAATACACTAATATAGCTTGTATTAATTTTTTTATTCCTTGTTATGTGTTCAACCTTGACTCAATGTTGTTTAGTATAAATAGTGAAGGAATTAAATTCATTGTGGACTTAAAGAAGAGAACTTGTGACTGCCTGGAATTCCAGCTTGATGAATTGTCCTGTCCACATGCAATTGCTGTTATTAATAAGAGATATTTGAAGAAATATGATTACTGCTCAAATTGGTATTCAAGGGAAACATGGTTGAAAACTTATGAATGATATGTGAATACCGTGGGAGATCAAAAATCATGGAAAATACCACAAAATGTACAATCTGAGATCACAAAATCTCCCGATGTAGAGATTTTACAAGGAAGAAGACAAAAAAAGAGACATATACCTGCGACTGAATCATCAGTACCATTCAAGTCTATCAAATGCAGTTGGTGTAAACAAGTTGGGTATAACAGAACATCTTGGTTGTCTTCTCCAGCACCTCATCCATATTCTAAGAAACACACTGAAAAATACTCCAAGCTTTAATAATCCTTGGTCTGAATTTAGACTTTCTTTATTATATGACATAATTGAAATATGATTTTTTTCATAGGAATAAAAAAAAAAGGTCTTGGACAATTTTATATACTGCTAAAGTACAAATCACTCATTTTTGTTGCGCAGGCTTACATGTTTGGTTGCGTATTAAAAAAGTACGCAATGACTTCTGCGAGAAAAAACTTCAGGTTACAGTATGTAAAATACATATCCTTAAACAAACACACACACATATGCGTACAACATACAAAAAAGTGCATGTACAAACAAAAGTTGTAGCATCTCTAAGCAACTAAGAAGTATAAAGCAAATATCAACAAAGAGGGTGATAATTACATTGATATAAAAAGAGGCCAGAACAACACACATATTACAAACAAAATTTCAGCTCTCTGGGCTGAAGTTATACAAAATTAACCTTAAAAACTTCAGCTCTATGGGCTGAAGTAAACAAAAAGCATAGCATTGGAACATAAAAAAAGGATTACAAACACTAACAATCACCACCACCATCATCATCACAGTACTCCTCAATTTTTCTAAATATCTCATCATCATCACTATCAGAGATAACTATAGGATAGTGGGGCAAAAGACTACTGAGTCCAAGAAGATCAATCATCAACTTGTTGAATTTATCATGCAGCTGACTTTGTTCGATGATTACTCTGTCCATAAGAGAAAGAAGAGTCTTCAGGTTGTTTTGCAGCTTGGAATAGTCGTTCCAGCTGGGAAACTGAAAACTATCAAACTGCTGCACAACCTTGTCGAACGAGGTTGAATTATCTCCACAACTACGTTCCATGTTAAGCATGTTCTGGAATGATTGATTGGCATAGAGTTTTGGTCTGATTCTCTCCCAATCAGCCTTTATTTCATCCCACAAAAGCATAAGATTAGTCATCGGTTTGTTTTTGTACCACTCACACTTCAAAATCTGTCACTTCATCATAATTTCATCCATATTAGGCTTCCCACTTCCGCTTGCACCAGACATTTTTTCTTTAACAAAAGCTGAAAGACTAAGGATGAATATAAATTTAAAGAAATATGATAGAAGTCTATGAATGACTATGAAATTTTCAAGTGAAGAGATTGTTAATATAGACAAAGAGTTCACCTAATCAATTTAATATCTATAAATGTAAAAGTAACTTTTCAGCTATTTTTACTGTATTACGTTCAGAGAAATTAAATGAAACAAGATAAGCAGGTGGTAAAAACAAGTATGTTGTAAATGCAAAAAGAAATGTAACTTCAACCCCACCGTTTTTCTATAGTAAAAAGAAATGTAACTTAAATGAAAGATGAAATAGTTGACAAAAGACAAAAAGCAGATAGTAAATGCAAAAAAGATAAGTATCAACTTAAAAAAAATACCAAAACATGCTAAAGTTTTTGTCTTAAAGCTTTTTAAAGAAGCTTCGGCCAAATGTGCTGAAGTTTTCTAGTATATTTCCAAAACCTTCAGCACCTGATAAGCTGAAGTTTTTCTATTAGATTCAATAATTTTTGTCTTAAGCTTTTTCAAACAACTTCGGCCCAATGTGCTGAAGTTTTTTAGTATATTTCAAAAACTTCAGCACTTGATCAGCTGAAGTTTTTTGTTGGATTCAATAGTTTTTGTCTTAAGATTTTTAAAATAACTTCGGCCCAATGAACTGAAGTTTTTTAATATATTTCCAATAACTTCAGCACTTGATCAGCTGAAGTTTTTTGTTGGATTCAATAGTTTTTGTCTTAGGCTTTTTCAAACAACTTTGGCCCAAAGTGCTGAAATTTTTTAGTATATTTCCAAAAACTTCAGTACTTAATAAAGATGAAGTTTTTTGTTCGATAGTTTTTGTCATAAAGAATTTTCAAATAACTTACGTAGATACTGCTGAAGTTATTTAGTGTATTTAGTGATGAGCTGATGTTTTTGTCCTACATTTGACACTTTAGTTATGACTTTTAACCAAAACTTCAGCTTAAAAAGCAAAATTTATTTACTTCCTCAAGTTTAGCATGATGAATTTCAACAAAAATATACTTAACATTGATGAAAAAAGACATAAACATATTTGAATCAATTCAAGTCACATAATTCACACAAAATAATGTATATTCACAAAATACAATTTTGTTTTCACTTACATTATTGGAAAAGAAAAAAAAATTAGTTCTTTGTTTACAAGTTATTCTCTATTCAAAAAATTCACAGTGTCTTCATATTCTCCATAGTAATGTCCTAGTTGCTCTTCTTGGTTTTCTTAACCACATTCTATGAACCTTCACTATGTCTTCCACCAAAGCATTTTCTGTCAGACATAGGTTGACAAAGTTTAGTACTATAATTTTTTTAGCAACTACCATCTTCTTTCATAAGAAAATGTTGGCCAAAGACATGCTTACTGGTGTGCATATGGGAATTCATGGAAAACAAAGATAGTGAAGGAGAAGTCCATAATACTTCATATGTGATGGAGACTAGCCACATCAAAAACTCGAGCCCCAGGAAATTTGCTCTTTTTCCTAAAAGTTAGATTTATCAACTAGTAAAAAGAGCAAATTGTGCTGGTGCTCGAGTGTTTTATCTGGCCACTCTCCTTCACATATGAAGTATTTCGACTTCTCTTTCACCATCTTTGCTTCCCACGAACTCCCTGCTACACCCAATAAGCATGTCTTAGCCAATATTTTTCTTGTTTTTCTTTGAATACAAATTTAAATAAATATGATAGAAGTCTATGGATGACTACAAAATTTTCAAACGAAGAAATTGTTAATATAGACAAAGAATGCAGCTAATCAATTTAATATCTATAAATGTTGAAGAGATTGTTACCTATTTTTTTCAAAGAAATTGAATGTAAGAACATAAGTAATTGGCAAAAGAACTAAGTTGTAAATGCAATAAAAAAAAGTAAAAAATAAGGCCACAAAAAGTAGTTGATATACATGATAAATCACAAAAGGTAGCTAGAAAATGCAAAAAACTTCGGCCCAATGTGCAGAAGTTTTATAGTGTATTTCTAATAACTTCGGCTCCTGATAAACTGAAGTTTTTGTGGTGGATTCAATAGTTTTTGTGCTAAAGCTTTTTAAAAAAACTTCGGTCCAATGTGCTGAAGTTTTTTAGTATATTTCTAAAAACTTCGGCACCTGAGAAGCTGAAGTTTGTGTGATGAATTCAATAGTTTTTGTCCTAAAGCTTTTTCATAAAACTTCGGCCTAGTGTGCTGAAGTTCTTTAGTATATTTCTAAAAACTTCGGCACCTGAAAAGCTGAAGTTTGTGTGATGGATTCAATAGTTTTTATCCTAAAGCTTTTTCAAAAAACTTCGGCCCAATGTGCTGAAGTTTTTTAGTATATTTCCAAAAACTTCAACACCTAATAAGCAGAAGTTTTTGTGTTGGATTTAATAGTTTTTGTCTTAAAGCTTTTTCAAGAAACTTCGGCCACAATGTGCTAAAGTTTTTTAGTATATTTATAAAAACTTGGGCACCTGAGAAGATAAAGTATTTGTGATGGATTCAATAGTTTTTCTCCTAAAGCTTTTTCAAAAAACTTCGGCCCAATGTATTGAAATTTTTTAGTATATTTCCAAAAACTTCAGCACTTGATAAGCAGAAGTTTTTGTGTTGGATTTAATAGTTTTTGTCTTAAAGCTTTTTCAAGAAACTTCGGCCGAATGTCCTGAAGTTGTCTACCATATTTCCAAAAACTTCAGCTTAACAAGCAGAAGTCATGCTTAAGTTTTTTCAAACAAAAATTTACTTAAAATTCATGATAAAAGACACAAACATATTTGTATGACACAAAAGTGAACTAACAAAATAATTAATGTATATTCACAAAATCCAAATTATGCACAACCAATCCTCTAATCAAAAAATTCACACAGAGTCTCTTCAAAAGCTCCATAATCATGTCCTTCTCATTCTTATGGAGTTTCATAGCCGCTATCTTTTTTTCACTTTCATGAGCCCAAAGATTGGCAGCCAATTCTCTCATGAATGCCAATGTTTGACTTTGATCGAAATTGTAGACATCTTCTCTCTTCAACCGCAAATCAATAAACTTAAAAGCAAATATACCACAATCAACACTGCAAAAAATACATGAAAAAGAAATTAAAGAATAGTTAACACAAGGGCAAAAAATAATAAACATAAGATGCATGGTAAAACATATGTGAAACACGTACCTGTTAATTTGTTCCGGGATGTTCATCCACATAATATTGAATTTTTCCACAGGACTTTGCCTATAATATTTATTATGTTCCCCAAAATTCAAGCATTTGAGACAGTATGGGATCAACCGGGCATAAATTCTGACATGTTCAATCGTACGATCGTATGTGACACTACCCATGGAATCATACAAAGATGTAGTTTTATCTTCAAAGTCCAAAATTCCAAAAAAGTAGTGCGTAGATTTCTGGCCCTCCCTTGGCTTAAGTTGAAATGGAAAGAATACCTTTTTGGCAGATGCCCATGAGATATTACAGGAAAGGTCGACGCCTTTTACGTAGTTGGCCACCTTTTCATTCATTGATTCTTCCTCATACCAACTATAGTCCGTAAGTGGCTTAATAACCGCTTCTTCTTCTTCTTCTTCTTCTTCTTCTTCTTCTTCTTCTTCTTCTTCTTCTT
>MU727063.1:12726-38285 GCA_026770625.1 Nicotiana glauca | reverse complement strand
TATATATATATATATATATATATATATATATATATAAACCTTTATTGGAAAAGTTAGAAAGATATTTTCTAAAGGAATTTACTGAAGATGGAAGTGTAATGTAATGAGTGATTTGATTTATACCCTGTTTTTGGAAACATCCGGTATCCTCTGTAGTGACGTGATGTAGTATACGTGATTTCTTACTGCTCAGTCTTTATTTACTCTTATTACTTACTGGGTTGGAGTACTCACATTACTCCCTGCACCTCTTGTGCAGATGCAGGTATATCGAAACCCGGTAGCGGGTGTTGATTTGCTCAGACGCGGAGTCATCAGAGTTAGCTGGTGGATGCATGGTGTTTGCAGCACCGCTCCCTTCCTCTCATTGCTATTACTATAACTAGTACATTATTTTAGACTTCTTGTTGTATTCAGATCTTGATAGATGCACATGACTAGTGACACCCCGATGTCGGGCTTGTATAGTAATTCCGCATTGTTTTCCTTCAGATGTATATTACGAAATATTGCTCTAATTAAAGGCTTAAAAAAGACTCTTAAATGCTTAAGGGGTTGATGTGAGTGTTGTGTCTGCTGACCTTGTCTTCACGAGAGACGCCGTCACGACCGGGCCGGTTTGGGGTCGTGACAAAGGGACACCTTCTTCTATTCTTTCCTACTTTCCAATCTTGCCCCTTTGCTTTTTCTTATAAACTACATAAGGATATCGCAACCAAATACTCTCCATACAAATCCTTTTCCCTTTTTTATCTGGTTTTCTTTTTGCTTGCTCTTCCTGCTGTTCCGTCACAACTAACTGCTGCTATTCAGCAGCCAGGGGGAAAACTACAGCCATCGTGGCAGATGCTTGACTAATTCCCTGTTGTTCACGATGTTCTTTTGTCTCTTCACGAACAACAACAATAGTAGAATTACCTTCTGAATCAGCCCCTTGTGTGCTACCAATTGAAAATAAACATAAATTAAAGTTGGGGATATCACTCGTGTCACACATAGGAGAACTAGAAATCTTCCTTCTCTTAGGTTTTGGAAGAAGTTCCGATGCATCAGATGAGATCTGCAAAAATAAGGAAAATATAAACATAAATAAAACTGATAGAGAACACACATTAGGCAAAAAAAAGTTGTAATTGAATTGCAGAAAATAACTATCTGGTGTAAGTGTTGCGACACAGATGGTGTTTGCATTCCAACAGATCCTGTATCTTCATGCAAAAAAAAAAAAATACTGAATAAATTTTATAAAATAAAACCAACACTCTTCACACCTGTCTATGAGTTAACAGGTGTGAATATATGTATTTCTCCATTTTGATATTGCTGCATAAGCTTACCAAATTCTTTTTGAGCTGCCTCCAATCTTTCTGAAAAATCATTAAAAAACATAAAAAAAGAAAAAATATGTAAAATTTCAAATTGTAAAAAATATACTTCAATCAAATATAATAAATTCATGATCTATAGAATACCTTGACGTTTGTCTTCCGCTGTGGTTTCCCCAGGCTGCATTCCTTTCTCAATATCAACATTTCCAGCATCATTCAATTGTGAACCAATGTCGAGGACCATTGCAGTATTCTCTGGAAGGGTTTTCTCAATTCTACCTTCATTCAATTGAGCATCATCAGAGAGTTTTTGAGTTGAACCACAACTAGTTTCAACTTCCACTGCATATTCATAAAAGAGGGGGAATAGATCAACTAGTTTTTTTTATATAAAAACATAGAAAAAATTTATACCTGTAGTGAAAATTTCACTATAGGATATCATAAAAAAACAGTTGAAACTTCAACTCTAAGAAGGCTGAAGTTAGCCAGTCACAAACAAAAACTTCGACAGTTACAAAAAAACCTTCAGCTCTAGAGCTAAAGTTCGACAGTTATAAAAAAAAAACTTCAGCTCTAAAGCTGAAGTTTGAAAGTAATAAAAAAAACTTCAGCTCTAGAGCTAAAGTTCGACAGTTATTAAAAAACTACAGCTCTAGAGCTGAAGTTCGACAGTTATAAAAAAAAACTTCAGCTCTAAAGCTGAAGTTTTTACAAAACATTCACCAAAAAACACGCTGTAGTTTTTACAAAAAACACAAACACATGAAACAAAACTTCAGCTCCTATCTAAGGTGCAATTGAAATATATTAAACTTCACACTTTGTACCTGTAGTAACAATTTCATGTCTATCACCACCTACAAGTTCTTTGCAAATAGCTAGTGCTCCTGCATATCGATCGTCTTTCCCAAAACATTCATGAACAGGTGCTTGATCTCCATTGCCTTTTCCAATATCACTTTCCAAAGCACAAATCGGTGCATGTTTTTCAGTGCCAACAACTTGATCATCTGCACCTTTCTCTCCATCTTTACTCTGTCTACAAACACTGGATTGTTCCTCTCCACCTTTTTGTTGAACATGTTCAACGCCTTCAGCAACCGTTTCATTATGTGTAGCATTATCATCTACGACTTTACGCAATACATCATGAGCAGTATGTTCTTCAGTCTCAACAACTTGATTATCTGCACCTTGCTTGCTTCCAATATTCTCAATTGATAAATGTGCTTCATCATTTACATCTCTACTCAATCTATCAGCACTGGAGCATCGCTCTTCAAATTCTTCTTGAACATGTTCATCGCCTTCAAAATCCGATGGATGTCCGTAATAGTCGTTCATCCTGTTATATTCTCGATGCTTAATCAAATCATTTGATTTGTTGACAATCGTAAACAACTGTTCAAACTTCTCATCGAAATATTCCTTAAAAAAATTAATAACAATGATTAATCTGAATAACATCAGCACAAATAAAACGACTTCTCTATAAATTAGCTTACCTTTACTTTTACAAAAACCGCATCCACAATAGCAGTTTGCTCCTCCTTTTTAAACTTATCAAAAACTTCGTTCACGATCATGCTTCTTTCTTTTTCTGCATGCCTTTGAACCTCCGTCATTAACCTCTAGAATAGATACACAACAAAAATTCAGATATAGAAGAAAACTTCAGCTCAAAAAACAGGTTGTACTTTTACAAAAACAAACCCAAAAAACTTCAGATCAAAACTTATAGAGCATATTGTGTCAAGTAATTCATTGTCATCAAAGTCAGATGTAGACGAGGTAGAATGACTCTTGGTACGAGATGCTTCGCCAATAAAAGGAATGACATGAGTTTGATTTGGTTCTTTTGATCGACTCAGAGTAGGTGGTGATTTACCAATGACAGGAGTTCGATTCGATTCTTTTGATCGACTCAGAGTACGTGGTGATTGTCACACCTCCTTTTTTACACACCTACCCCGAAAGGTAGTGTATAAGGGAGTTTTTCCATTTAAAGTGACATTATTCGAAATGGGATTAATGATTTATTTAGAGTCGCCACTTGGGATAGGTTTGGCTTTTGGTGTCCCAAGTCGCCGGTTTATCTTGAATCCCAAATCGAGGAAAATTTCGACTTCCCGAATGGAGTCTGCGAACTAGAAATTCTGAATAAGGAATTCTGTTGACCTGAGGGAAGGTGTTAGGCACCCCCGGATCCCGTGGTTCTTGCACGGCCACTTAAACTATTATAATTGACTAAAAAATCTGATTTTAATACATTTTATCCTGTAGTGCCATTTTAAAAATTATTTACCGCTTTTAATTAATTTTAGGAAATTGAACGTCGTTTAAAATATATTTTCGGATCACGTCACATGAAATGCACCCGAATCCTTGACACATTTTATTCAACATTTTGGGACTTGGATTTGGGTCACATGAAATGCACACCCAAATTTAGGAAGGTAAAATTATTAAAGGACGTGCCTAAAGTGACTAACGTGTTATTAACTTTGCGGGAGGCCATGAAAATTCGCTAAATGGCACATCCCGAGTTTTAAATATTTTAATGAAGTAATTAAAGAGGGCCACGCAATTCGTGATTTTATTTGGCGTGGCGCACCTCGAATTATTTTAAAGGGCATCCTAAACGGGGCTATTATTTTCTACCAATTCATGTCTCAAAAAAAATAAACTTAATCAATTGGCATTAATTGAAAGGCCCACACCTATAATTCAATTTAAAATCGTCTAAACCCAATAACTCTAGTGTGTAAAACAGAGCTTCCAACAGGTTGGGCTTCGAAGCATCCCGGGGGAAAAGGAACTGTTCAACTTCATTCATAGAAAGCTGCAAATCTTTTGGGCCTTAATCATGAGCCGAGACGGAAAACAGGACAAAATTTAAACCTTGGAACGCAACCCCATAGTCTCATAATTTAATCAATTGATTTAATTAATGGCTGATCACGTTGAGCCTTGCAATGGTGGAACAGCCCAACATTGGGCTTATCTATTATGGCCTAGATGGCCCAAGCAATAGTGCAAACAATCAGTATTGATATGTGTATAAGAGACTAAAGATTCAATCTCCTAATCTAATAAATTTTGGCATCGCTTAGCATTGATTCAATTTGTAAGCCAACTCTTATACTTTGCTTTTAATCGCAGGCAAATGGGCAAAACTCATTTAAGTAATAGTTTTAAAACTAAACGACTTACTAGAATGTGGAATTGTTTCAAATGTCTATCAACTACAGAAAAGGATTTAAAATAGAATTCAAGTAATCTCGCAATCAATCTCAGGAACTCTTACATCCTAACTACATTTGAAATATGAGCATAGACCTGGCGATTTATACACAGTAGCTGGTTATCGAATCTAATAACTTCTGACTTGTAAACTGTTTTACATTATGAGAGCTAACACGAATGAAACAAATGAATAGAGTTTAACAATCCAAGTTCAAGTTAATTACAATGTAAAGAGGTAGCTAATCTATAAAGCTATTAGCTACCATGACTTAAATGAACACACATCAGGAAGAAATTCATGTATAGTTTATTCCATTTCCAATTTGAGAAGCTACATCAAGTCAGATTCAGGGTGTGTACCTGAGATTGAAAGAACAAAGAAACATAAGGCAATCAACAGTGTTACACAGCAGAAATCAACAACAGTAGTAGATTCTCGATAGCCAATCAGCAAATCAACAAACACTCCAGTAGACTGATACTTTCAAAATCAGAGAAGAAATACCACGAACAGGAACCAACTAGGCAGGATCAAACCATTTTGAATCTATGAATGTTTGGAAGATGAAAAACTAGGCAGATCTAATGTAACAGTGCTTTGGTAAAAGTTTCTGCTATTTTTTTTGTTTTCAAAATTTCTAAGATCTGGATCAATTCTCTAACTCTCAGATTTCAAACTTTATTTTTGAATTTGAATTTCAAATTTTTAGACCTCTCCCCCTTCTTCAGCAAGGCAATAGTGGGCTGCCTTTATAGACAAGGCTAAGGGAAGTTTCAGATTTTATCTTTACCCCCTTGCCCCCTCTTTTATTTTTAAGTTTTTAGCTAGTTAGTCCCTAAAGGACTGACTTGTTTCTCAAGTTTTATCACTGAATTATCTAAAATTTAATTAGAACCCCTTCTATAAGGTTCTAGGAAGCTCTATTTTCAGTTAAGAGAGAGATTCCCTAATTGAAATACCTATACTACCCCTAAATTTCCCCTAAAATTACTAACCTATGTCATAACTAACCTTAGTCCTCTTAAATTTGGTCAAATGACCATGGTTAACCAAACAAAGGGCTGGAAATTTTCAGCTATAACCAAATAGGAATCTTATCATAATTTGAACTAGAATTTATCCTAATTAACGTCATTATAGACTACTACTATGAATTGGACAGAATTTAAGAACCAAAATTGATAAAATTCCAAATCAGGCTATTTATTATCAAGTAAACAGAAAATTATGAATCAAACACAACCAAATTAAAAGAACAGGTTCGTGCTATCAATTATCAGAAAATTAGAACTCAACCAAAAAATGAAAACGAACAAATATGAATAGAGAAAAATAAAATCAATTACAGACTCTAAACGGATTGGTAAGAAAAAAATAAAAATCAAAGCCTAAATCGATTAATCATGAATAGGAATTAATCATGGAGGGGAAACTAATTCAAATAACAAAACCAAGAGAAAAATTCAGAAACTCACTGATTTTGAGCTTTAACTCGATTGATTTCGAATCTGGTCTTCAAATAACGTTATGTGTTTGTGCTTGCCAAGAAGAAACACGTAGCATAATTTCAAAACCCTTTCGAATACCGGCTAACCTTGGAAACTCGAACAATCTTTGAACGAAAACCCTTGATCTATAATTCGAAGGGTTCGACCTAGATTTGAATGATTTTGGTTTGAGATTTGGGAAGAGGGGGTCGAGGAGGCCATGGGGTGTTGTTTTGAGGTGGTTTGGAGACGGCGGCACCGTGGGCGGCGGAGGTAGCGCCTAGGACTTTAAAGATTCGAGACGTTTGGGTGATGTTTGAAAGAAACTAGAAGCAGATATGGAACATGGAGGTGAAGAAGAGGCTATGGTGTAATTTTCATGGCCATTGGACAATCGCCACCGGCGAAGGCGATTTCCGGTCGGCGGCAGACGGTGGGAGACGATGGTGGATGGCGGTTATGAGAGAGACGAAGGTAGGGGGTTCTTGGGTGTGGTGACGTTTGGACTATTATATATTAAACAAGGTGGGCTTCTCAACCGTGAGATCACAAAACCTAGACGGTCGAGATCGATTCGAGCCAAAATTACGTCGTTCTATTGGGGAGGGGTCTGGACCGGGTTGGCTAGGGATTTGGGCTGGATTGAATCCGGGTTTGGTGGGATTTGGCTTGGGCTGGGGCAAAATTGGCCCAATCAGACTGGCCCTTTCCCTTTCTCTTTATTTTCTTTTCAATTACTCCATTTCCTTTATTTAAATTCAACTCATTTTCATTTTTTTTGTTTTGTTTTTGTTAAAAGAAAAACTTAAAATTAAAAATAACAAAGACCTGAATTAAACTGAAATTAGACTAATTAATTTTCCTAAAACTAACTAAATCCTAATCTAAAAAGAAAACTAAACAAAAAATGTAAAGGGACTATTTTTGTTATTTTCTCTTGTTTTTGGGTAATTTTAATTAATTAGTAAACCTAAAAAAATATAAAATTATTTCTAAATACAAATGTGCTATTTTTGTATTTTTTATGAATTATGCCAACTAAAAATGCACACAAAATACATACAAACATAAAAGATCATGCAATTAATTCCTTAAAATTCAAATAATAAATGAAAATTCCTAATTCTAAAAAAAATTCTATGGGAATAATTGAAGCGAGGCAAAAAATATGTGCTCACAGCTGCCCCTCTTTGCTCGGAGACACGAAGGGTTTTCTAGCAAAGGTAAATGAGCAATTATGAGAGATTTTTGCCTGTTTGGCATTCCCTGAGAAGCATTTTTGAAAACTGTCTGACCAAACCCTGCTTCAAAGGTTGCCTACATATCCTTGGCTATAAAGGAATTAGGTCAGTGTAGTTCTGGAAGGTTTAGTAGCTGGGACTACCAAGGGTTGTGATTTTACTACTGTTGCTACTGTTACTGCTTGCTGACCCCCTTATTACATCAAAAGGAAAATCAAAGCTAAGCTAGCTATGCCTATCAACTATGAGTTACAAGATTCCTATCTATAAATCTCTTGAAGCTTGATCTTGAGTCTTAGCTGATTTTACTGAGGACTACGATCTGAATCTTGATGCTTGCAAGTTGTAGGTGTTGTTTCTTTCTGCAGCATTGGGTCAAAGCGGGATTGGCGGAGCTTATGACTTCAATCACATTTTGAGCAATCCGCCCCTTTGTTTGCTTCAACATTTGAATTCATTTCTTTTTGTTATTTTCTTCTTTTCTTTATCCTGGATTGAGACTTATTCCATCGGTCATCTCACACCCTATGCCTCGGTGTTAGACCTGCTCAGACACCAAAACAAACAAACGAACAAAATTTTTTGCCCTAGTTTTCACTGGGAAATTTTCGTGAGTTAGTTGTTACACATCTCTAAACGATAAAATCAGGATTGTGTATCCTTGGGAATAAAGCTAGGTTATGTTGGGAAATGGCCGGGTTATGTCGGAAACGAAAAAGGTCCTCGGGTTATGCCGGGGAGGTCCGCGGGTTATGCCGGGATAAAAGAAAAAGGCCCTTGGATTATGCCAGGGTGGTCCACGGGTTATGCCGGGATAAAGGAAAAAGGTCCTTGGGTTATGCCAGGGAGGTCCAAAAGGTTATGCCGGGATAATAAAAAGGGTCCTTGGGTTATGCCAGGGAGGTCCGCAGGTTATGCCGGGATAGAATAAAAGGTCCTTGGGTTATGCCAGGGAAGTCCGCGGGGTATGCCGGGATAAAAGAAAAAAGGTCCTTAGGTTATGCCAGGGAGGTCCACGGGTTATGCCAGAAAAAAAGAAAAAAAGGTCTTTGGGTTATGCCAAGGAGGTCCACGGGTTATGCTAGGATAAAAGCAAAAGGTCCTTGGGTTATGCCATGGAGGTCTACGGGTTATGCCAGGATAAAGAAAAAGGTCCTTGGGTTATGCCAGGGAGGTCCACGGGTTATGCCGGGATAAAGAAAAAAAAAGGTCCTTGGTTTATGCTAGGGAGGTCCACGGGTTATGCCAGGATAAAAGAAAAAGGTCCTTGGGTTATGCTAGGGAGGTCCACGGGTTATGCCGGAATAAACAAAAAGGTCTATGGGTTATGCTAGGGAGGTCCACGGGTTATGCCGGGATAAAGAAAAAGGTCCTTAGGTTATGCCAGGGAGGTCCGCGGGTTATGCCGGGATAAACAAAAGGGTCCCTGGGTTATGCGAGGGAGGTCCACGAGTTATGCCGGGATAAAAGAGAAAAGGTCCTTGGGTTATGCCAAGGAGGTCCACGGGTTATGCCGGGATATCTAGGGAATGGGGCCCTATGCTACCATGATTTTTGGGGATTTTTCTTTTCACTTCTTCTTCTTTCTTTCTTCTTTTTTTTTCTTTTTATTTAGTATAACGCATGAAAGAATTTGGGGAAACTTCCCTTTTTGGTCGGTTCCTGCTGCAAAGCTGTTTCAGCACTTGCACATTTCATTTCCTTTTTGGGTTGCACCTGCTTCTTGCATGGTTGCTTTGAATTACACTTGTTTTAACTTTCAAACAAAGAACAATTTGTTAGTTTGAAATGGTGGTTGGTTTTGTGGCCTTGATCATCTCAATTGCTTGATCCCGGCCCAGTTTCCGTTGAGAACTTTGCTGCTTGCTGGTTTTGAGGGTGAATCTCTTTTCAAACCGAAAGAACTCAACTTTTAGGATTTCATGATGACTCGCCCGTGTGGGCTCTGGCCTTTTCACTTTATTCTGCTCTTAGGACCTTTGTCTTTGACTTTCTTTCCTTTCCAATGTCTTTGCTTTGAAAGCATCAACAATCATGGCCAGTCGGGATTGGCTTGACGCATCCGCTGAGGCTGGGTACTTTCTTTTAGCTTTCGTTAGGCAGATCCCTATAAAAACAAGTCTTGCCACCTTTTCTTTGTAATAGTTTCAAAAGTAGAGTTAGGCCGAATTGGATTCAAGGAAAACGTAAACAGAGAGCAAGAGGATGAAATTAAATAGAAGCGTCCCTTTCGGGGAAAAAGAAGAACTTATTTGGGGGTACATGCAGGCTTCAAATGGACATGACATGTTTCTTAGATTGGATGCCCGACCCGCACAAACTTTCCCAACTTCTCGTAAGCTCATTGACACGTATTTCAAAACCAAAGAACCTTGACAGGACTCTTTCAATGGTGAAGGGTGTCTTCTTTTCGGCTAACGGCGCCCTTTGCAGGTTTTTGCCAATCGACCTCTCTCATTTCTCTTCTCACAGTCGCCCGATAGTGCTCTTTACGAGTTTTCACCAAGCGGACTCTCTCATTTTCAAATTCTCTACTCACCGTCGCCTTATGGTGCCCGAAGGTTTTCACTGATAAGACTCTCTCATTTTAGTTCTCTCAATTTGGACTATATCAGATTCCAACAATGTTGTTTTTCAATTCCCACGCCTTTGTCAATTGATCAGAAGGACTTGGACAAGGTTTTAGGTAAAAGGTGGACTCATGGCCGAATCATTATATCATCTGCCCTAGTTTCACTTTTGAAGGGAATTGGGATTTTTATTTTGGCGTGACTGAACCCCAGCGAGAGGCTGCCTACGTATCCTTTCGGAATCAAGTCAGATGTAGTTCAGGGAAAACATTTTGTTTTTTGTTATTTTTTTGTTTTATTTTTGTTTTTTGTTTTGCTTTTCTTTTCCTTTTTCTTTTCATCATATTTCCTTTTTTTTGTGTTTTTTTGATAATACTTCTGTGTTCCAAAGAGGGTAGTCAAGGAAGAATAACCGACTCAAATGGGTTTGCGAAGGGCTGATACTGTTTGGATAATAGCGATAAGAAAAGCCTTCGTCATCTCAATTTCACAAAAGCCATCACCACAGGGAGCCCAGACATAGTACCTTTTTACTGCATCCGCATTCACGGCTGTTACGGGATCATTTCTTTCGATATCTCCCAAATACAATGCTCCTCTCAGCAATATTTTTCGGATGATGTATGGACCCTTCCAATTAGGATCAAATTTTCCTTTTGCTTCCTAGTGATGAGGGAGAATGCGTCTTAACACGAGTCGTCCCACTTCAAAATTCCTGGGACACACTTTTTTGTTATAAGCGTGGGCCATTCTTTGTTGGTATAACTGCCCGTGACAAACCGCAACCATTCGTTTTTCATTAATTAAGGACAATTGTTCCAGCTGAGTCTCGACCCACTCACTATCCTCAATTTTTGCTTCAATGATTATCCAGAGTGAAGGGATTTCTACCTCTGCGGGTATAACAACCTTAGTTCCATAGACCAACAAGTATGGGGTTACTCCTACCGATGTGTACACCGTGGTGCGATATCCAAGTAATGTAAAAGGCAGCTTTTCATGCCATTGTATGGAGCTTTGAATCATCTTTCTTAGAATCTTCTTGATGTTCTTGTTTGCTTCCTCGACAACACCATTGGCTTTCAGCCGATAAGGAGTGTAATTTCTATGTGTTATTTTGAATTGTTTGCATTCTTCTTCCATCAAACGATTATTTAGGTTGGCAGCATTGTCTGTGATGATAGTTGCAGGAATGCCAAAGCGGCAAATAAGATTAGAATGCACAAAATTACCACAGCTTTCTTGGTGACTGACTTAAGAGTGATGGCTTCAACCTACTTCGTGAAGTAGTCAATAGCAACCAGTATGAATCTATGTACGTTTGAGGCTTTTGGCTCGATTGGTCCAATGACGTCCATGCCCCAAGCAACGAATGGCCAAGGTGCTGACATAGGATGCAGTTTAGTTGGTGGTGCATGAATCAAATCACCGTGCACCTGACACTGATGGCATTTTCGGACAAAGCTGAAGCAGTCCTTCTCCATAGTTATCCAATAATATCCTGCCCGAAGGATTTTCTTTGCCAAAACATACCCATTCATATAAGGCTCGCATACTCCTACATGGACTTCATGCATAATTCTTTCAACTTCCTCGGCGTCAACACATCTTAACAAATTGAGGTTCGGGGTCCTCTTATACAAGACATCACCACTCAAGAAGAAACCACTCGCATGCCGTCTGATGGTTCTCTTTTGCTCTCCAGTAGCTTGCTCAGGGTATTCTTGCGTTTCCAAAAACCTTTTAATGTCGTGATACCATGGTTGGATGGTTGATACTGCCTCAATCGTGTTAAAATAACCATGCCTTTTCTTGATTTGGATCTCTAGAGGATCAATATAGGCATTTCCTGGGTAAGGTAGTATCGAAGCCAGAGTGGCAAGGGCATCAGCTAATTCATTATGACACCGAGGGATGTACCTGAATTCTATCGACTTGAACGCTTGCTGAGATCTTCCATATGTTACCGATAAGGAATGAGCTTAACATCTCGGGTCTCCCACTCTCCCCGAGCTTGCCGGATAATCAGATCGGAGTCCCTCATGATTAATAACTCTTCTATGTCTTGGTCAATTGTCATGTTCATACCCATTATACAGGCTTCATACTCAGTGGTATTGTTCGTGCAGAAGAAATGAAGCCTGGTTGTAGCCGGGTAGTGTTGACCAGTAGGTGAGATCAAGATTGCTCCAATTACCACACATCTGGCATTTACCGGTCCATCAAAGAACATTTTCCAAGCATGAGTGTCTTCAGAGATTGCTTCTATTGAATTACCTCTTCATCTGGGAAGTAACTGCTCAATGGTCGGTATTCTTCGTCAACTGGATTTTCAGCCAGATGATCTGCCAACATCTGGGCTTTCATTGCCGTACGAGTAACATAGACTATGTCAAACTCAATGAGTAGAATATGACATTTTGCTAACCTCCCTGTGGGCATTGGTTTCTGGAATATGTACTTCAATGGATCCAACCTGGTTATGAGGTAGGTGGTGTCGGCTTGCAGATAATGTCTTAGCTTCTGAGCGACCCAAGTCAAGGCGCAACAGGTTCTTTCCAACAGAGTATATTTTGCTTCATAACGGGTGAACTTCTTACTCAAGTAGTAGATCGCATGTTCTTTCTTCTCAGTTATATCGTGTTGCCCGAGGACACAACCAAACAAATTTTCCAATACCGTCAAATACAAGAAAAGCGGTCTCCCTGGCTCTGGTGGGACCAAGACTGGAGGATTTGACAGATATTCTTTGATCTTGTCAAAGGCTTCTTGATATTCATCCGTCCACTTGACTGCTGTATCTTTCTTCAACAACTTGAATATGAGCTCACATGCGGAAGTCAATTGAGAAATGAATCGGCTGATATAGTTTAATATGCCTAACAAGCTCATCACATCCTTCTTAGTTCTTGGAGGAGGCAAATCCCGGATAGACTTTATCTTTGCTGGGTCTAACTCGATATCTTTCGTGCTGACTATGAAGCCCAGATATTTGCCCAACGAAACTCCAAATGCATATTTAGCCGGGTTTAACTTCAGATCATACTTGCACAACCATTCGAAGAACTTTCTCAAATCTCGAACGTGATCATTCTGAGTTCAGGACTTGATGAGTCGTCCACATATACCTCTATCTCTTGATGCATCATATCATGGAAGATGGCGGTCATGGCCCTCATACAGGTCGCTCCAGCATTCTTCAGACCAAATGGCATTATTTGGTAACAATATGTACCCCAGGGTGTGGTGAAGGTCATTTTCTCTGCATCTTCCTCATCCATCAACACCTAGTGATATCCTACGTAACAATCCATGAATGACTGTATCTCATGCTTGGCACAGTTATCAACAAGGATGTGGATGTTGGGCAAAGGGAAATTGTCTTTTGGGCTTGACCTATTCAAATCTCTATAGTCCACACACACCCAGGTCTTCCTATCCTTTTTCGGAACTGGGACTACATTGGCCAACCATGTAGTGTATCGAACTACTCGGATTACCCCTGCTTTCAACTGTTTTGTGATTTCTTCTTTGATCTTATCACTGATGTCAGTTTTAAACTTTCTTTGTTTTTGCTGGACCGAAGGGCAATCGGGGTAAGTTGGCAACTTATGCACTACTAGATCAACACTTGTCCCTGGCATATCATCATTCGACCAAGCAAACACATCTTTAAACTCAAACAGGAGTTGGATTAGTGCATCTCGGATTTTCTTATCAGTGTGAATGCTTATTTTGGTTTCCCGGATTTCCCCAAAAGTTCCCAAGTTAACCGGCTCGGTATCATTCAAATTTGTCTTAGGTTTGTTCTCAAATAGTTCTAGTTCTCGATTTATTTCCCTAAACGCCTCTTCTTCATCATATTTTGATTCTTGGCTCATTATTTCATAATTGGACAGCGTGTTTGGATCTGGGTATAAAGTCCGCAAGCATGTCATGTTATTTAAAGCCGCATTATATAACTGAAATGAAGAAATAAAAGAAGAAAAATAAAGAAAATCAGAAAAAATAAAGAGAAAAATGAACGATAAAATATTGATTTCATTTCTTGGAATTGGGAAGATAACAGGGTTTACATTGGGAATTTAAAAACAAGAAACTAAAAGAAACATCCGAGTTACACCCTGGAATAACTCGGGATGCAGAAAAAGTAGCAGGATAGGTATACCGAGACTTCCGCCTGATTGGAAATGGCGTAGCCTTCCAATTTTGGAGCTTGGCGCTTGGTCCTATGTATAACACCTCAGCGGTGCTAGTACCCTCTCCCGGTTGAACCATGTGGGTTCGTAGAGTACTTTTCTCATGCCCCACATATTTCCTCATTTTCTTCAGCCGTGAAAACCTCATCATCTTCCTCTTCGCTATGCTTAGGCTTGACAAAGGTCTCATACAAGTGTGGCAATGGCTGTGGCAAGACCTATCCTTCCTTCTTTCTCTCATCTGCCGATTATACATCATCTGGGGTAGAATGGAAACCTATCCCGAAGAACTTTTTGGTCGTAGGCAGAGTCACCAGCTCAGATATTCCTTGCAGAGATTTTCCAAGTCCCTTTCCTGGCTTGAAACCATGTCTGATCATTTCCTTGGCCACCATAATCGAGGCATTGGATAGGAAAGGTTGTGGGCAGGGGTTTCCTTCTTCATGCTGATCTGCCACCATAATATCAAATGCTTGGTAGACTATGTGCTCACTACCCTCTCTGGCTTCTAAGCATGGGACAGATGGGTCCAGATAGATTGACTGTTCATCTTCTCCATAGACCACGATTTCCTGATCCTCATATTCGAATTTTACCATTTGGTGGAGAGTAGAAGGCACAACTCCAGCGGCATGGATCCAAGGCCTTCCCAGAAGAAAATTATAAGACGTATCCATATCCAGCACTTGGAATGTCACCTCGAAATCCACCGGTCCAATGGTCAAGGTTAAATTAATTTCTCCGATGGTATCTCTTTTGATGCCATCAAAGGCTCTCACACAGACATTATTGGGACGAATCATTCCAGTCCCGATTTCCATACATTGCAGTGTGGAGAGTGAGCAAATGTCGACACCCAAGCCTCCGTCTACCATGAATTGCTTAACATAATATCCCTCGCACTTGACAGTCAAGTGCAAGGCCTTGTTGTGTGCAGCTCCCTCTAGAGGCAAGTCATTTTTGCTGAATGAGATTTGATTGACAACAAAGAACCTTTTTGCCATTCTTTCGAGTTTTTCTACCGAAGTTTCAACCGGCACATACGCTTCATTCAGAGTTTTCATCAACACCTTTTGATGCTCAGGGGATTTCAACAGTAATGACAGTAAAGACACTTGTTCATGACGTTTTCATAAATGATCGACCACCTCATAGTCAGCCATTTTCATCTTTTGAAAGAAAACTTTCGCTTCCTCAGCGCTCACAGGTTTCTTAGGCGGGAAACGCCTTTTGGTAGCATTGTTTACCTCTTCTATGTTTGAGTACTTTTCGGCGGGAACATTTTCTGGAAGCCCTCCCAGGATCTCTTTCCCTTTATACGTAACCACCGTTTGATGATAATTCCATGGCACTGCAGCAGGGTTGGTCACAGGCTTCTGTGGTATGCGTCAAATAACCACTGACTCACTCAGCCGAGGTGGTTTGATTTTCCCTCGCACCGTATAGGCTTGCTTGGGTACGTATACTTATGTTCCCTTTTTCACTTCCAATTTCTTTGGAGGTCTCACAATCATCTTCTTTTCTTGACGGCCTTGCGGGACATAGAGAATGCCATTCTTGGGAGGTATCGCTTCTGTTCTGGCTTCAGCTTTCTTTTCTGGCTCCGCCTTGGTGACTTTGTTTTTCTTATCCCCTTTATCTTGTTTTAGGGCAACCTTTGGCTTTCTTTCTGTGTCAGCAATAGCAATGATGGCCTTTAATGTCGGATAGAACTCTTTATCCTCACAGATCATCCCAATCACAAGTCCATTATTGTGAGCTGGCAAAGGATTGTTGGTCACATTTGGGACCTCCTCGTCCCTCAACACTATCTTCCCCTGCTCTATCAAGTCTTCCACGGCTCTCTTCAATGTCCAACAGTTTTCTGTATCATGCCCCCTAGCTCCTGAGTGATAAGCACATCGGACGCCTTGCTGATAGGATAGTGATTCTGGGTTTTGCCTGTTTGGAGGTATGGGCTGCATCAAATTTATTTGAAAAAGCTTCGGGAATAGACTGGAGTAGGGTTCACCAATTGGTGTAAATTTTGGTCTCATGGGTGGTTCCCGAGGACGAAAGTTATTCTGCAGAGGTCGAAGATTATAGTGGTTCTGGTGGGGAGGCTGATTTCTTGGGAATGGAGGTTGATTTCTATTGGCATGTGGCTGTGGCCGGGCAAAATGTTGAGCGTTCATGACCGCATAAGGTGGAGCAGCATAAGCCATATCATGATGAGGGTAGTAGTGTTGAGGGGTTCTTTTAGAAAACATGTATCTGGGAGCGCGATGCCTCCTGGCCCCTGACGCTGCCATAGACGTTTCTTCTTTCTTCTTTCCTTTACACATTCCTCCAGACCCGCCTTTAATGGCTTGGGAGGTTGCTCTGATGGCCGAGTGGCTCAAGATTCTACCCATTTTCAAACCATTCTCTACCATCTCACCAATCTTGATTTCCTCTACAAAAGGTTTGCCCATAGCCAACATCATGTTCTGGAAGTAATCAGCTTCCTGGGCCTGGAGAAATACGGTGACCATTTCTACTTCATCCATTGGGGTTTCACCTTCGTTGCTTGCTTGCGCCACTTAATTGCATATTCTCGAAAACTTTCTGAGGGTTTCTTCTTTAGATTCGCCAAGGAGTTCCTGTTTGGCGCAATGTCTATGTTGTACTGAAATTGTCGAACAAAATCTCTGGCAAGATCATCCCAAATGTGCCATCGAGATATGTCCTGATCCATATACCATTCTAAAGCTATGCCCACTAAACTTTCTCCGAAGTAAGCCATTAACAACTCCTCTTTTCCACCAGCTCCACGCAGTTGGTTGCAATATTTTTTAAGGTGGGAAATAGGGTCGCCATGCCCATCATACTTCTCAAACTTTGGCGTTTTGAATCCCATGGGCAGGTGCACGTGAGGGAACATGCACAGATCATTATAAGAAACACTCTTCTGCCCGCTTAAACCTTGCATATTTTTTAGACTCTGCTCTAAACTCCTCATCCTTTTTGCCATCTCATCTTGCTCAGGCGCTTTAAGAGTTTTGTCTTGTCTAGGTGTAAGCTCAATTGGGGGTGGTTGAGAGTAAGTGTATGTGGGATATTGAGGAGGATCTGCTTGAAAGATGTGATTTTGGAAATTGAAAGCAGAGGGATCAAAAGCGGGCATAGGTAGTGAAGGTTGCATGGTGGCGGAGCAGTAAAAATATTGGGGGCTGCTCTTGATGTGAACACCTGGGGGCGTACCTCAGAAGGTGTTCCTATAAAGTGAGCAGACATGGTAAGTTGTCCCAACGGGGCATTCGGGTGACTGATGGGGATGTTAGAAGTATCCCCAGTTCTCGGGAACAATTCAGGAAAGCCTGGGATAGCACTTGGAAGCTCCCTGCCATTAGTCCATGCATCTCATATCTCCATAACTCGAAGACGTAATATCCAGTTTTCTTCAGCTATGGCAGACTCGGAGGCCGATATCCCTGATATGGGGCTGTATTTAGTGATGAGAACTGGTGGCAAAGTCATTTCAGACGACATTTCTGTACTTTCTTTTGACCTGGTAAAATACCGATGCGATGCCAGTTTACCAAAAACCAACCACCGTTTCTAAAAACCTAAGCTGGAAATATGACAGCAATAAACGGTTAGTTTGAGACAAGTCACATATAGGTAATCGCACATTGGGGTGTGATGCACCATACAGTTAAACGAATGTCTACATGTTTGCCACTGTTGCATGCGTCATCTCCGCTTTTCATCCTGTTTCTTTTCTTTTGATTTGTTTTTCCTTGCTTTTCTGGTTTTCTCTCATTTTGATTTTTCTTTTCTTTCTAGCCTTTCTCTTTTTGTGTTTCTTTTCCACTGTTGTTTTTCCTTTTATCTGTTGCCCTCGTATTTTCATTTTTCCTTAGGGTTACGGCCGAATCTTATGAAGATTGCCTACGTATCATGACCCCACATGAATCAGACAAAGCGTAGTTCTTGCAAATAAATGCAAAAAATAAAGAAATAATTTTTGGGATTTTTTCAATTTTTCATTAATAAAACTTTGATGACAGAGATACTAGTCTATTTGTTTTTCTTAAAAGGGGAAATTAGAAAACAGACTCAAAATAACAAAATACAGACTCGATAACTAGGAATACATTAAAGCTTCAAATCCTGGGGCCCGCGGGGTTCGGCATCGTCGCGGGCCTACGTGCAAGACCCCCTTGTAACTGCTCCAAATCATTCATAACTTGCCGAACAAAAATCATCACTGTAGCAAAGAAGGTAGTGCGACTCATTCTTTCGCCTGCTCGACCTTTCATGACAATGTTAGCTGCAATGGCTCGAATTCTTTCTCTGATCCAGCCCTTTTCCTGAAGTAGTTGGCTTATCTGCTGGTTGCGGGCCTCTAAAACCTGGGAGTCGTGGAAGTGATGGTCTTGTAACAACTTTATTTCTTTCTCCATCTCAGCCATTAGCCTATAACAATGTTCCCTCTCGGCCTAAAATTCTTTGACCCGCTAGGCTGCCTTGCCTTTAAGGGTAGTCACTTTTCTTTTCAGGTTAGCTATAGTTCCCTCATAATTTCTTTTCATTTGTTGCACAAATTGGGCCCTTTCCTCTGTCTTCTTTGCCCACTGTGCCCGGATATTTGCCATATTCCCTTCAGATTTCTCCAACTCTTCCTGGCACTCTAAGACTTGCTTCTTCAACCCTTTTATCAATCTCTCATCGGACTGACTTCTTTCTTGATTTTTAGCAGCTATTTTCATTTGTTGGATTTGAGCCTTAAGAGCCTCATTCTCTTGGGTCAGTTTCTTTTTGTCACCTTCATCAGCTATGGCTTGTAAGCTGTTTTCAAACCGAAGATCTTGAACCTGTTTTTCCAATACTCCTATTCGGGCCCTATATTCCTTTTCCTTGGCTAGCCAACCCCATTGCACCTGGGCCCCGTCAGTAAATTGTTGTACATGTGTCCTTTTGGCGGGTCTCTCAGGAATTTGAAATCTTTTGCCAAACCAAACCAAGTATTTGGGATCCACTTCACCCTTAGCTTGATCCCGCACTATGGTTTTAGGCTCAAGATACCTACATTCATTCCATATCTAACGGATTTTTCCCTCCGGAAATGCAGCTTTCGGGCCTAGTTCGATGACTTATTTGCTCAGATCTTCATTACCGTGGACGGTTTGGAATCTTCCCAGTTGCCGCAAGGCTCGGTAGGGAGCATAGGGTTGGATACTCTGAATGCCCATCAAGAGAATATAGGGTACTTCAGCTGAAGTGTATATTACCTCAGTAACGGGAAGCCACCGGAAAGTCCACTTAATTTTGTCAGCAGTCAAAGATCTCAAACATGATAGCCAAGCCTCGGTACCCTTAGGGAATTCAATGCCTGTTACCCGGGTTTTAAATTCGTTGATACAGCTCAAACCGGTCAAACCATAGTTCATGTACCCAGTCCGGTGACAGAGATGCTCTTGTATCCATAGCTATAGCAATAAATTGCAACCCTGAAAGAATTTACCCCCTTCTCGACATTTGGTCAAAGCTCGATACATTTCAGCCACAATCAAAGGAACCATCGTGCTATTGGTTTTCTTTATAGCCACATCTAGCATTCTTACGAGGCTGATATCTATGTGACCCTCTTTTTGGGGACAGATCATGACTCCCAAGAAGGCTACCATGAAGGCTAAACCTCGTCGTGCCTCCCATTTATCTTTGTTTCCAGCGTGTAAACCAGTGTTGGGCTTCTCGAAACCTTTCGGGTTGCCATATCGGTGGTACAAGAAATGGAGAGTGCAATAGCCTTCTGATAAATTCTTATCCTGAACATCCCGGCTGATACTTAATAAGTCCAGAAATCTGTGTAGAGTTACCGGTCTTGGCGCCGATAGATATCGACCCCTGAAGTTTCCATTAAGTCCTGCATACCCTGCAACCTCTTCTACTGTCGGTGTAAGCTCGAAGTTTGAGAACCGGAACACGTTGCAAGTTGGGTCCCAGAAAGGTATCAGTGTTTCAATAATATCCGGCCTCGACTTAATGTTCAATAATCCGACCAGGCCACCCAGAATCTTTACCACCGTTTCTCTGCTACCCTTTCCTAAGTCATTCCACCACATGTGGAGCTTCAAAGGGATCTCACTCAGGAATGAGAAGGATTCAATATCAACTGTACTCATCCTGCACATTTATTTAAAATGACTTAAGGCTTTATTTTGACCCAAAAAGAAAAAGTGGCTATTTTTAAAAATTTTATTTCAAGAAATATAAAGGCATGGTTTTGCGGAAATGGCCTTTTAGCACTTCGGGGAAGAAAATTTTAAGGTTATGCCCATTAACCGTTTAAAATGACTCAGGGTGGTTGTTCTTGCAAAACCAGCCTTCCGGCGTCCTTTTGGGGACTTTCGGCTTATTTTAAACAAGAATGGCATCACCCGACTTATTTTGTGACAAAAATCAAAATTTGGTATTTTTGACTATTTTGGACCCGACGAGGGTTGCCTACGTATCTCACATCCGGTGAAAATCAAACTGGTGTAGTTCAGGCAAAATGTTTTGTCAAAACCAAATATTTGTTAAAAAATCTTTTTCTCTTTTTTCCAAATATTTTCTCTCTTTTATTTTAAAAAAAAAATCCGGCAGCATTTTGGTACTATTTGGGCATTGATTTTTTCAAAACAAGTGGTTACCCTCACTTAATCCTAATACTGCTATTTTTCTCAATTTTCTCTCATTCTATACAAGCCGGTCAACATGCAAAGCCGAGCAAATAAATACACAAGTAGCACGTAAGATGCATTAGGATGGTCTTTTCATTTCTGGTCACCTGTCTTAGACGGACCCAACCCCTGTGTTGAGTCCCCTATGTCAAATGCACATGATGCAAACAAACGTTCCTACTAGGGATCCGTCATGAGGTTTTGTTCTTCTAGGTTAAAGCCTAGGTTTATTGTTGTAGACCTGGCTTACCCGAGCGAACAACTCGAGCCGAGGGGGAGGCAGCGTACCGGGGATACAGAACCTTCGTCGACTTAGCAACTTATCCAAACCTTGTTCTAAATGGGAAAAGACTCTAAACAGAAGAGAGCTACTCGAAGTGCACCCTTCTCCATAATGTAGAAGACTCAGATAGAGGAAGGGATTCGTAACAGTTTATACATACAGTTCAACAGATATCAAAGCGGTAAAACATTTAGCACATTTAGCATGGAACATGTAGAAAAATCAGATAAAGCCAAATATAACAGTTATACTAAGCTCGAATTCTTGAACCCTGAACCGAAGTGCTGGGTTTGTTCCCCAGTGGAGTCGCCAGAGCTATCACACCTCCTTTTTTACACACCTACCCCGAAAGTTAGTGTATAAGGGAGTTTTTCCATTTAAAGTGACATTATTCGAAATGGGATTATTTATTTATTTAGAGTCGCCACTTGGGATAGGTTTAGCTTTTGGTGTCCCAAGTCACCGGTTTATCTTGAATCCCAAATCGAGGAAAATTTTGACTTCCCGAATGGAGTCTGCGAACCAGAAATTCTGAATAAGGAATTCTGTTGACCTGAGGGAAGGTGTTAGGCACCCCCGCATCCCGGGGTTCTGGCATGGTCTCTTAACTATTATAATTGGCTAAAAAAATTTGATTTTAATATATGTTATCCTGTAGTGCCATTTTAAAAATTATTTATCGCTTTTAATTAATTTTAGGAAATTGAACGTTGTTTAAAATATATTTTCGGATCACGTCACATGAAATACACTCGAATCCTTGACACATTTTATTCAACGTTTTGGGATTTGGATTTGGGTCACATGAAATGCACACCCGAATTTAAGAAGGTAAAATTATTAAAGGACGTGCTTAAAGTGACTAACGTGTTATTAACGTTGTGGGAGGACAAGAAAATTCGCTAAATGGCACGTCCCGGGTTCTAAATATTTTAATGAAGTAATTAAAGAGGGCCACACAATTTGTAATTTTATTTGGCGCGGCGCACCTCGAATTATTTTAAAGGGCATCCTAAACGGGGCTATTATTTTCTACCAACTCATGTCTCTAAAAAATAAACTTAATCAATTGGCATTACTTGAAAGGCCCACGCCTATAATTCAATTTAAAATCGTCTAAACCCAATAACTCTAGTGTGTAAAACAGAGCTTCCAACAGGTTGGGCTTCGAAGCAGCACGGGGGAAAAGGAACTGTTCACCTTCATTCATAGAAAGCTGCAGATCTTTTGGGCCTTAATCATGAGCCCAGACGGAAAATAGGCCAAAACATAAACCCTGGAACGCAACCCCACAGTCTCATAATTTAATCAATTGATTTAATTAATGGTTGATCACGTTGAGGCCTGCTATGGTGGAACAACCCAACATTGGGCTTATCTATTATGGCCCAGATGGCCCAAGCAATAGTGCAAACAATCAGTATTGATATGTGTGTAAGAGACTAAAGATTCAATCTCCTAATCTAACAAATTTTGGCATCGCTTAGCATTGATTCAATTTGTAAGACAACTCTTCTACTTTGCTTTTAATCGCAGGCAAATGGACAAAGCTCATTTAAGTAACAGTTTTAAAACTAAACGAATTACTAGAACATGGAATTGTTTCAAATGTCTATCAACTATAGGAAAGGATTTAAAATAGAATTCAAGAAATCTCGCAATCAATCTCAGGAACTCTTACATCCTAACTACATTTGAAATATGAGCATAGACCTGGCGATTTATACACAATAGCTGGTTATAGAATCTAATAACTTCTGACTTGTAAACTGATTTACATTATTAGAGCTAACACGAATGAAACAAATGAAATAGAGTATAACAATCCAAGTCCAAGTTAATTACAATATAAAGAGGTAGCTAATCTATAAAGCTATTAGCTACCATGACTCAAATGAACACACATCAGGAAGAAATTCATGTATAGTTTATTCCATTTCCAATTCGAGAAGCTACATCAACTCAGATTCAGGGTGTGTACCTGAGATTCGGTGAACAAAGAAACAGAAGGCAATCAGTAGTGTTACACAACAGAAATCATCAACAGTAGTAGAATCTCGACAGCCAATCAACAAATCAACAAACAATCCAGTAGACTGATACTTTCAAAATAAGAGAAAAAAATACCACGAACAGGAACTAGCTAGGCAGGATCAAACCATTTTGAATCTATGAATGTTTGGAAGATGAAAAACTGGGCAAATCTAATGTAACAGTGTTTTGGTAAAAGTTTCTGCTATTTTTTTTTGTTTTCAAAATTTCTAAGATTTGGATCAATTCTCTAACTCTCAGATTTCGAACTTTATTTTTGAATTTGAATTTCAAATTTTCAGACCTCTCCCCCTTCTTTAGCAAGGCAATAGTGGGCTGCCTTTATAGGCAAGGCTGAGGGAAGTTTCAGATTTTATCTTTACCCCCTTGCCCCCTCTTTTATTTTTAAGTTTTTAGCTAGTTAGTCCCTAAAGGACTGACTTGTTTCTCAAGTTTTATCATTGAATTATCTAAAATTTAATTAGAACCCTATCTAGAAGGTTCTAGGAAGCTCTATTTTCAGTTACTACAGAGATTCCCTAATTGAAATACCTATACTACCCCTAAAATTCCCCTAAAATTACTAACATATGTCATAACTAACCTTAGTCCTCTTAAATTTGGTCAAATGACCATTGTTAACCAAACAAAGGGGCTGGAAATTTTCAACTATAACCAAATAGGATTCTTATCATAATTTGAACTAGAATTTATCCTAATCAACGTCATTATAGACTACTACTATGAATTGGACAGAATTTAAGCTATTTATTATCAAGTAAACAGAAAATTATGAATCAAACACAACCAAATTAAAAGAATAGGTTCGTGATATCAATTATCAGAAAATTAGAACTCAACCAAAAATGAAAACGAACAAATATGAACAGAGAAAAACAAAATCAATTACTGACTCTAAACAGATTGGTAAGCAAAAATAAAAATCAAAACCTAAATCGATTAATCATGAAGAGGAATCAATCATGGAGGGGAAACTAATTCAAATAACAAAACCAAGAGAAAAATTCAGAAACTCACTGATTTTGAGCTTTAACTCGATTGGTTTCGAATCTGGTCTTCAAATAATATTATGTGTTTGTTCTTGCCAAGAACAAATACATAGCATAATTTCAAAACCCTTTCGAACACCGGCTAACTTTGGAAACTCGAACAGCCTTTGAACAAAAACCTTTGATCTAAAATTCGAATGGTTCGACGAGGATTTGAATGGTTTTGGTTTGGGATTTGGGAAGATGGAGTCGAAGAGGCCATGGGGTGTTGTTTTGAGGTGGTTTGGAGGAGGCACCGTCGTGGGCGGCGGAGGCGGCGCCTAGGGATTTAAAGATTCGAGATGTTTGGGGTGATGTTTGAAAGAAACTAGAAGCAGATATGGAACGGGGAGGTGAAGAAGAGGCTATGGTGTGATTTTCATGGCCATTGGACAATCACCGCCGGCGGAGGCGATTTTCGGCCGGCGGCAGATGGTGGTGGATGGTCGTTATGAGAGAGACGAAGGTAGGGGTTTCTGGGGGGGGGGGTGGTGATGTTTGGATAATTATATATTAAATAAGGCGGGCTTCTCAACCGTTGGATCACAAAACCTAGACGGTCGAGATCGATTTGAGCCAAAACGACGTCGTTCTATTGGGGAGGGGTCTGGACCGGGTTGGCTAGGGATTTGGGCTGGATTGAATTCGGGTTTGGTGGGATTTGGTGTCACGACCCCAAATCCCGGTCGTGATGGTGCCCAACACGACTGCTAGGCAAGCCCGACCATTTGCTCACTCAACCCGATTATGAAGCTCAAAATCAACTATTTGAATATCATTTAAATAAAAATCATAATGAATAGCCTCCCTAAGATCTGGGTGTCATGAGTCTAGAGCCTCTAACAATACAAAGTAATAAAACTCCATACTACAAATGATCATAACTGTGGAAAATAATAAAGAAATAGGGAAGGAGTCGGGTCCTGCAGACGCCAGGCAGCTACCTCGACAACTCCGATAAAACTCTGAGGCAGCAACTGGCTCAACTAAGCTCCCAAAATACCTGAATCTGCACACATGGTGCAGGGAGTAAAGTGAGTACTTCCAACTCAGCGGTAATAAGAGTAAATAATGCTGAGGAAAAGAAAACCACACAAAGCACAATCTCATGCTATAAAATACAGTACAACACATATTAGACAACAGTAGTTCCATGAGATTCTTTTATTAAACATCTGGCTCAGTTTAAAACCTCCTTTGAAAAATATCTCTTTCTTTCCTTATTAACAGTTCAATACCTGGGTACAACATCAAACAGTGCAAGTCTGCACTCAAGTCAGCCCTTTGGGCTCAGCACTCCTTAACAAATTCCACCAGTGTATCTGGTCAACAAGGCAAATAACATATGTATGCCAGCAATGTATGAGTGCTAAATGTCATGCCACGTAGTACAAGTAGAACCAATGCATGAATGCAATGCAATGCACATGAC
>MU727056.1:32825-43959 GCA_026770625.1 Nicotiana glauca | reverse complement strand
TTCTATCATACTCACAGTACGTCTCGTACTATAAAAGCGATTGAGGAACTCTTGCTCCAGTTGATCCCAGCTATCAATAGATCCAGCCTCGAGGTTTGTGTACCAGTCAAAAGCATTTCCTTTTAACGAGCGAACAAACTGCTTGATGAGGTAATCTTCATAAGTCCCTGCATTGTTGCACGTCTCCACGAAGTGGGCAACATGTTGCTTCGGGTTACCTTTACCATCAAACTGTTGAAACTTCGGAGGTTGATAGCCAGCATGCATCTTCAACATATCGACCCTTGCAGTGTACGGCTTTGCATATGTAAGGGAGGATTTGGCAGCAACTTCATATTTGTTCTTAATGGTTCCTTCGATGAACTCTTTCAGTTGATCGATTGGAATCGTCCCCTCAGATGAGACAGGGATAGCCTTACTGGATGCTGCTTGACTTGGAGGAGAGTCACTCTCTAGAACATCTGGGAGCTTGCCGGGTACATGGGTAGATTCTTCTTCCACCAAGATTCCCACCCCATTGTAGACGTGTGATTTTTTACCTTCCCCAAGAATTTTTACATTTTTAGCGTAAATATTTAATTTAGGCCTAATATAGCTATTTCAACTATTTTTGACTTCTTTACTTTATTTTCGTCACAAAAATAAAAAATTAAAAAAAAGATATATAAATTTTAGTTTATGTATTTCTCATAAACTTGAAAAAATACAAAAAATAGTACCTTATTTTTTATCTTTATATAATCACGAAAATTACAAAAATAGCTTCATTAATGTTTTGTAGTCATTTTAATATTTAAAAAATACAAAAAATAGTACTTTATATTTTATCTTTATATAAAAACGAAAATCACAAAAAAAAAACTAGTTTCATTAATGTTTTATAGTTATTTTAATCTTGAAAATACCCAAAAAAATAGTTTTATTTTAATTGTCAGTCTTATTTTGATAGTTATTTTGCTTATGTATGATTAATTAAATAAGATTGTGTTTTTATTCTCAGTTGCGGGGAAAGAATAACATTTGGGTTCAAACGACCCATTTTTAGGCCTAATTTTCAGACCTAGCCCATAACAACCCAGGCCCAATACACAAACATAAACCCTAGACTTAATACCTATAAATACACTACAAGTCTTCAGCCGCACACGGGGATTTGGGGAACACATGGAGGACCTAACTGCTATTCATCTTCTTCTTGAAGTGAAAACTAGAACAAAACCCTAAAAAAGAAAAACCATCCAGCCCCCAGTCCCAAACGACCATCCCCGTTGCGTCGTCCCCCTCCAGTCGCACAAGCATACACGACCCCCTCCAACCACCCGTCGACCACCTAGCCTCCAACCACCCGTCGACCAGCAACCAAGCGTTAGCTCCAGCCCGTCGTCCCTCTCCACAACGATAGCAAACAGACCTCTCTATCTCTCTCATACACCAGTCGACCACCATCTACTCGTCGTCAAACAGTCCACCAGTCCGTCGACCAGCTTCAGTCCGTCGACAAACACCTCCTCACGACCAGCCAGCGAACCAGCCGGCTCCAATCGGCTGCTCGTCGCCTTCTTCAGCAACTCCAGTCGGCTGCTTGTCGCCTTCTCCAGTCGAACACCCCTGAATAGCGTCCAGTTCACCTGCACCAGCATTTACTTTTTCGACTGCATTTGGGAGCACACCAGCTTCAGTTTCTTCATCATCTCCATTTCAACAACGCCAGCCTTTCCGTCGAGTTTCGAAGCTTCCTTGTCGAGGTTGTCCGGGTGAGGGTCCGTCGAATCTCCGTTCGCGGTTCAGTTCTTCATTTCATCGCTGTCCAAGGTTTCCGGTTCGAGTTCGGTCCGGAGTTCCAGCAATTTGAGGAACGTTATCTTTATTTGACTGTATTTGGAATGTTTAGTTTTATTCACTGTTATAAGCAATTAAAAGCCATATTAAAGCTTATTGAGGTTTACCATTTCTTAAATTGATGCATGAGACTGTGATGATAGCATGTTAAGGCACAAGTGCTAAATAACTACTTGTTGAGTTAAATTTGCATATCAGTCCACTACTGATTCTCTTTAACTGGAGGAGAAGATTTTATATGGAAGTACATCTATATTTTAAATGATATAAACAAATATATAATTTATTGCATATAAATCATACATTCCTCTTAACTGACTCAGTACTATTCTTTGGTTAAGAGAAGGGAGAGGAAGACAATTTGTTGATTGTTTCAAATAAGTGAAAAGGGGTCATGGTTTGACAAACCTTGAGAAAGGAAATATTAAGCCAAGATTAGGAAATGGATCAAGGACGTGGAGCGGGAGGTTAAAAGAAATAGAATTGAGTCATAGTGCTAATTAATTAAGTTCTTAGAGAATAACAATTCATTTTAGGATATTCCTTAAAATAATTCGGGGGTGCATTTTATGTAACCCGACTATAACGACTTTGAATAATAAAACCCGTTAGAAATTGAGGTGTTCCATTAGTTGAATTCTCCACGTCCTCGCAAAAGTAGAAAATTGTAGTTGCCTTAGGTTTGCCCTTTAAAACAATAAGTGAGATGAGCCTCGCCAAATAAAACGCATAAATTGCGGGGCCCTCATAAATGTATATATTAAAAATACTATAGAACTTGGGATAGGTCATTTAGAAAATTTCCCGGTCTTCCCCAAAATAATAGCGCGCTAGTCACTTTAGGCGCGCTTTTTTTTTTTTTAATAAATTACTTTCTTAAACTCGGGTGCACATTTATGTGACCCAAATCCAAATCTCAACGGAGTCGAAATATGTCAATAACCACAGGTACATTGATGTGACGTGGTTCAAGATGTATTTTCACGACGTTGCAATTCTCATTAAAAATAATAATAATAAAAGTGGTTCAAAGTTAAAAGCACATAGGTAAAAACATGTATTAAAAAATAAGATAATTTAGCCAAATATAACAGTTAAGCGGCCGTGCTAGAACCACGGAACTCGGGAATGCCTAACACCTTCTCCCGGATTAACAGAATTCCTTATTCGGATTTCTGGTTCGTAGACTGTAATACAGAGTCAACTTTTTCCTCGATTCGGGATTCAAACCGGTGACTTGGGACACCATAAATCTCTCAAGTGGCGACTCCAACTCTTAATAATAAATTTTATTTTCGATTGTCCTTTAATTGGAAAAACTCCTTTTATTACACCCTTCACGGGGTGTAGTATGAAAAAGGAGGTGTGACATCTGTCTGTTAGCTTGTCAATTCTAGCCTCTTGATTTTGCATGCATTTGGTCAAGCCAGCGATTGCTTCCGTCAAGTTTGCCAACTGCTCCTCCATAGATGAAGTGTTTGTCACCATGGCTTGCATGATTGTCGTGGATGACGGAGAGTAGCATGGATTTTCACACAGATTGATCCTTGATTGGCTCACGCTATGTGGTGTAAGTGGGGAGGATCCATCACTTGAAGCATCATCATCTTCCTTCATAGCAGAGTGCTTGGATCCGGAGAGGTCAAGCAGAGCAAGAGTTTTCTTGATCTTTTCAGCAATATCGCTTCCTCCTTCAGATGCGTTTGTGAAAGATCTTGCTCCTTTTGAGGATGAAGATCCGAAAACAGGGGTTGACGTAGACGACACTTGGGGTTCTTGTTGTCCTAAGGAGCTTGCTTTGCTCCTCGTAACTGGTCCGAAGCTTCCGAAGGTGACATCGAGGATGCTTCCACATCAGCATAGAACCTGAAATTAGCAGCCTTGGTGGAAGTTGAACCAGAGTTGATTTTCTTTGAAGCCATTTCAATGTTCTTGGACTTTGTTGATTGAAAAGTTGAGATGAGAGGTAGAGATTGTTCCACTGGGCGTGCCAGAATTTGTACACAATAAATTTGCGGACGAGAAAATAAAATCAAGACCGAAAATATTGCAACAATCGTAGTATTTGATTTTGAATATTTGAGTGTACAATCACTATGACTCCTCTGATTCTTCTTTCCAATGGTAAATAAATTCAAGGGCCTTTGAGCTTGATCTTGAATCTATGTTTATTGCCACGAACAATGATCTTGTTCTTGAGCTTGAGCTTGATTGCTTGGACTTGAACTTGATTTGGTCTTCGTTCTTGAGCTTGAACTTGATTTGTTCTTCGTTCTTGAGCTTGAACTTGACTTGTTCTTCGTTCTTGAGCTTGAACTTTATTTGTTCTTCGTTCTTGAGCTTGAACTTGATTTGTTGAACTTGAATTTGATTGCTTGAAGCTTGAAACTAGTGGAGGAATTTGTGGTGTTTGATCCACGAGCTCTCTTTTGCTTCTTGTTATAACTTCTGATCTCATTTCCTGGGTTATGGAGACCCCTATTTATAGTTGTGGGAGGGAAGAGTTATGATAAGAACAAACTCTTTCTGACCAATCAAATTGAAATTTGACATGTCCGCATTTGATTGGCCAGAACATGTCACTTGCTCACGTGGCGTGATTTCATTTAGCCTTTTAGTGTGACTTGGCATGCCTTGTCATTTTGACACGTGGCATGATCTCACTGGCTCTTCCGTTTGACTTGGCGCGCCACGTCATCATTTGACACGTGGCACCAAATTGGGCCTCTAGGAAGATGACATCTTGGGCCTAATGAATTAGGCTCATCATTTTAGCCCAATTAAATATGCTAGCCCAATGGATTAAGACTTATTTATTTAATCCATATATATTGGACTTATATAATTAATTCAATTATATTAGCCCATATATTTATTTGGACCAATATATCTCGAATTTAAAATATAGTCCAAATTATTTCATGGATTTAATTTTAATAAAATTTATATGCCTACAAGCATATTAGCTGAAGTTTTTCGAAAAAATATTAATAAAATACAGTGTAGGAGGACTCCTCCTGCTGAAGTTTTTAAATAATAACTAAAAAACTTCAGCACCTATACCGAAGTTTTTTGGTGCAATATAAATTTTTAAATTACCCAGTGTAGGAGGAAAACTTCAACTCTTCCTGCTGAAGTTTTTAAATAATAACTAAAAAACTTCAGCACCTATACCGAAGTTTTTTGGTGCAATATAAATTTTTAATTTTGCCAGTGTAGGAGGAAAACTTCAACTCCTTCTGCTGAAGTTTTTAAATAATAACTAAAAAACTTTAGCACCTATGCCGAAGTTTTTTGGTACAATATGAATTTTTAGTTTAGCCAGTGTAGGAGGAAAACTTCAGCTCCTCCTGCTGAAGTTTTTAAATAATAACTAAAAAACTTCAGCTCCTCCTGCTGAAGTTTTTAAGTAATAACTAAAAAACTTCAACACATATGCCGAAGTTTTTTGGTGCAATATGAATTTTTAATTTACCCTATGTACGAGGAAAACTTCAGCTCCTATCGATGAAGTTTTTAAATAATAACTAAAAAACTTCAGCACTTATGTCGAAGTTTTTTTGTGCAATATGAAATTTTAACTTATATTTTATTTCTTTTTTGACCCAGTGTAGAAGGAAAACTTCATCTCCTCGTGCTGAAGTTTTTAAATAGTAACTAACAAACTTCAGCACCTATGCCGAAGTTTTTTTGTGCAATATGAAATTTTAATTTATGTTTTTTTTTTACCCCAATGTACAAGGAAAACTTCAGCTTTTAATTATTAACAAAAAAACTTCAGCAACTATGCCGAAGTTTTAAAACAATCATATAATGTTTCAATATAATTTCTTCTTCGTTGTGTTATTTGCCAGCTCGTTAACTAAATAACTTCAGCTTAGAATGTTATTTGACTTTGTAATTTGAATTTGAATATGGAATTTGAATGCGAGACGCGATCTCAGGAGAGACGGACTGATGGAGGAGATACGGAGGAGATCTGGAATTTGAATCTGGTTATGCTTGTTTCAACTTTTATATGTTTTGGAATGGGTATAATGGTCATATTATTATGGATTTTTTGTTAGTTGGTTACGAAATCAATAGTTTTTAAAAAGAGGGTATATGTTAAAAGGTGGCATAAAAATAGGATACGGCTACAAATCGTTCACCAACCATCATACTATAAAAATTGGATAGGTTCAATCTATAGTCATTAGGGCCTCCTAAAACGATCTACTAAATTCATCAAGTTGTTCGAAATGATCAAAACAGCCAATTATTAATAGAATTCCTTGTCGGCTCTCTAAAAAATACTCGTCTTTTTTTTTTTAAAGGTTCTTTACTTGGTCGAATTGTGTAAATATGGTGGTTATACCCTCCAATTTTTACCTAATAGGAGTATAATTTAGTACTATCATAGGAGGATCCACGATTTTAAGTTTATGAGCTTGTACCATAATTTCAAATAATATATAATAATAATTGAGTTCACTATTTATACACGTGTCTTTGAAATGAGGGCAAAAATGAACCACTTTTGTAACGGCAAGAACATGATAGACAAATGTGGACCATTTTGCATATTTGAGGAGTAAATATGGACCTTTTCCCTTAAGTCTAACTAAGAGATGCCCTTGTCAAAATTACGAAGGTATAGACTTTTGAATTTACGGACATGAATTTCTACCATATATAAAAAAACTCGTATAAAACTTTTTTTTTTTGGCTGGAAAATCTAGCACACAATGGAGAAAAAGTAGAGAAATTTGTTCAACCAGCTGCAGAAAGTTCCTTATTACATCAAACTATGGAGCTAAATAAACAAAGTCATTTAGTTACAGCTACAAACATTAACCATATTTACATTTTCTTCAGGAATAAAAAGACTAAATTCAGAGAAATGTCAATAGCTTTTGAGCTATATGAGTACTTCAGAACGTGTCAACTAGGAAATTAATCAGGAAAAGAGCTCACTGACCTGCCAAATTATTGAAGTCCATGCGTACGTGCAATTGTTGAAGCTCGCAGACCCCACTTGTGGGATTGCACCGGGTTTGTTGTTGTTGTTGTATGCGTATGTGCCATTGTTCAAGCCGTGGATAGAACAGACCGCTCATAAAGTTCATACGGCTGCATCCCACTTGAAGAGGCCTTGACAGGTTGTCCTGAGGCACCAAAACACAAATATTGGTTTACCGACCTTTTATGTCCTGCACTTTGTCTGTGTGTCGAGTCTGATGATACACCGTCTACCTGATTAGCACAAGAAGGTCCAGCAAGCTCAGTCTCAATTACAATTGCTTTTTGTTTGTCCGAAGAACTGCGTGAAGATAATGATGAAATCGAGAATGAACTAGCACGAGGTGATCTACGAGGGAGGCTGAGATGTGGTATGGCTTGCATGACACCGTTTACTATCCCTGAAGCAAACTTCTTCTTTGCTGTTGGACTTGGAAGGTTACTACTAGCAGAGAGTGTTCGTTTGTGGCTCGAGAGTGATGAAGGCTTGGAGTACCTTTCTCGTAGAGGGACTGGTGCCACATCCGAATTACTTGCAGAACATTGATCAACCAATATCTTGACCTTCTTAGTATCTCTTTTTTTAATTTTTGGCCAATGGAAGAAGCGTTTCAGTTTTTCAGCTGCATGATCTGCGGAACCAGGTTTCTTGTCATTTCTAGAACAATAGCTATCGGGACTCATGTTGCGATGACTCTGCTCACTTGTGTTGCTAAGCTCAGCTTTTTTACTGCCCTCTGGTGCATGTTCAATGCCCGTGTATAAGAATATTTCAGTGTCCGAGATTCTAAAAGAAGTTCCGGGACTGCTGCTCACGTTTTGCATCTTTAAATGGGATGCGACAACTTTCCTTGCAGAATAATCATGATGACTAAAAATCCCCCCTGCAGAGATCAACTGTCTTGTAAGTAGCTCGGATGAAGCAGAACGTGGTCGTTGCCTCAGGATATCAAGTGGTGTCATTCCATCCTTATCACGAGTATTGACATTAATAGAGTGGACGGTCATAAGTAATTCTACAAGTTCAGAATGAATGTTTCCAATGACAGCTAAATGAAGGGCAGTTCTACCGTCATTGTTTTCAGCGTTGACGATTTCTTCAATATTGAAAAATTTTCCACAAACTAATTGCTTCATAAGATCAATTTGACGGTCCAATCTACGGAAATAAGGATTTTGGAAACCAGTAATGGCAACATGAAGAAATGTATCTCCAACATTGTTTCTTGAATTGACCAATGAAGGTGAAGCAACAATGATAGCTTCAACAACAGCTAATTGGCCCCTCGAGGCAGCCACATGTAATGCAGTATTGCCTTGATTGTCTATGGAGTTGATAATATCAGAGCTTTTTAAAAGATATTTAACAACCTGCACCGATAAAATAGAGCAAATGAAGGACATAAATATTGCCTAACCATTATGAGGTATTGTTCGAACATGACAAATATAACAAGTATAAATAACCACCACATCAGAGATTAATCATTTACTATTAGATGATAATATGATATCTGAAATCCAACTAAAACTTCTCGGTTTCATTAATGGGATGCAAACCATCTGTTCTCGGTTTCATGGCGCGACTTAGGATTACTGAGGACATGGCCCTTGGCAGGGACTGTGAAGGTCGAGCATTAAGGTTGTAGGTTAGGGGAAAGTTGTGGATATTCCTACAGCGCACTAGAGTGAGACTAGCTTGTTAGGAATTAGTCTTAGGATGCTATTGATCAGCTACTGATGTAGTGCTTTATCTGCCGGATGTTAGTATATCTTCCATCTTTTTCGTATTTCCTATATTTCTTATATTGTTGTTATTTTGTTATTTTATGTTATGTATTTTATGTTATTTTATTATGAGCTACTGAGACAAGAGGGGTTGCTCTGATGGTAAGCAACCCCCACTTCCAACCAAGAGGTTGTGAGTTCGAGTCTCCGCAAGAGCAAGGCGGGAAGTTCTTGGAGGGAAAGATGCCGGGGGTGTATTTGGAAACAGCCTCTCTACCCCAGGTCAGGGGTAAGGTCTGCGTACACACTACCCTCCCCAGACCCCACTAAGTGGAATTATACTGGGTTGTTGTTATTGTTGTTATTATAAGCTATTGATATTACTAATATATCGTCTCTCTCGTTACTTCTTGGGCCGAGGGTCTCCTGAAAACAACCTCTCTGCCCCTCTGAGTAGGGGTAAGGTCTGTGTACATATTACCCTCCCAGACCCCACTTGTGGAATTATACTGGGTTAGTGGGTTGTTGTTGTTCTCGGACCACGCAAAAAGCAAAGCTCAGTAGAAAAGTTCAATTGGTCAAGTAAAGGTGCAAATCCATTTGAAATGCCGGGTTAACATGCATCACTATTTAGCATTGGCTTAAACGCTCATATAAGTATAGTTGACAAAAGCAATTGGTCATCTCCGTTGGATGTCAGAATCTGGGACTGAAGTGGGAAATACTACCAAATATTACTTAATAGTTGATCTTGCTACACAAATAGTAAGCATATATACTAACACATAGCTCCGCCACTGCCTGTATTGATTTGTAACAAAACGAGAAACCAAACCTAGCAACATAAATATGCAAAAGCTCAAACTAGTAAGCAAGCAAATCCTACCTCGACCTGACCTTTGCCAGCGGCCGTATGTAAGAGAGTTGCACCTTGAATGTCTCTGTAAGCCAATATATCATCAGAACAGTCAGCAATAAGCTCCTTCAGCATCTTCACATTGCCTCCTCTAGCAGCCGCATGAATAGCTCTATTCATCATCTCCCACTTATAAGCAGGCGGAATCTCCCCAATCTGTTCCTCCGACCCTCTACCACCACGCGCTATAAACCTCGGTGATACAGCAAAATCAAACAAAACCTTAAACACATCACAACTTTTACTCCTAGCAGCAGCATAAAATATATCCGTGACACCATACTCTCCTTCTCCAAATACCAAAAGGGAGTCTTTTTCGAGCAATTCTCGAACAAAATCCAAGTCTCCAGCAGAGGCAGCAGTATACAAAAGCCATCCACCATATCCAGCTTTAAGGAGGGAATTTTTCCCTTTCTTGTTCTCACATTCAAGAAGCAACTTCTTTGCAACTTGTGACCGGCATTTAGCCACATCATCAAACTGTTCTTCATCATCCCAAACAGACTCGAGTCGCCTTATCCTACGTAGTGAAGTGAGCTTGATAACGTGATTGCCATCTAGGCGAAGAAGCTCTCGGACCAAATCATAGTGACCATTTGCAGCTGCCCAATCAATTGGTGCAGCATACCACCATTGGTCCCCAGTGCTCTCCCACCGAAGAGGTAAATACGTCGCAGGCATTGCAATGGCAAGAATATCAAGACCCGAAGAACTTCAGCTACAAACACAAAGTGCAAATCTTTCAGGGGTTAAACTCAAGAAGATGACACCTAGATCAAGCAAAGGCGGACGAAGCTTATATAATATGGGTTCAACTGAACCCACTATATATTTTCAACACGAATGTAGAAGTGTAGTAAATAATCACTAAAATTTCAATAAATACTAAAATTTGAACCCATAATTACAAGTAATTCAGTGCTAAACATCTTAAAGGTTTAACCCATATAGTTTAAATTCTTGATCGACCTCTGGAATCAAGACCCGAGAGATTTTTGTAGGCCAAAAATGTCCCAATTCCCAACTACTTCTAATTGAAAAGGGCTTATTCCCTTCTCCTAATAGGTAATTAAAAATTCTACAACAAGAAAATACAACAATTAATTAATGCATGAAGATAGGATTGACCAAAAGTTGATTGACCCACAAAGCAACAGCTCAAATAGAATTATGAGGAGAAGACCCTACTAGATTTCAAGCCCAAAAAAAAAAAAGAGTAAAGGTGAATATACGGAGAAAGGAAAGGTTAAGGAAAATGTTAGAGAAACTTTAAAACTTAGAGTATACACAACGCATAGGCTTACCACCAGAAGGAATGAGAATACCGACTAGAAATCTCAACAAACAAAAACAATTGAAGAATAACAGAATACAAACAAGCTAAAGCTTCAAATTTTTCCTCTATATAATTAAAGAAGATGAGAAAACACAAAGTATCAGTAATAAAATACAGAAATACTAACCTTACTATAAGAATTGTGCTCTACTGCAAAAGAAAATAGGGCTATCAGATACTTTTGTAGAGTATTTTTGCTGATAATTTTCGCAGTAAAAAACAGAAGAATTGATAAAAAGAGGACGAAGTCACAACAAGATAAAAGTGTGGTAGTAAGCACGTAGGAGTTTCATGAAAAGGGAGGAAAGATTCTT
>MU727056.1:6001-32208 GCA_026770625.1 Nicotiana glauca | reverse complement strand
TGGGGGCCGGGGGGGGGGGAGCTTGGTAAATTGGGAAAGCTGAAACTGAGAAAGTGACTAAAGTGGGAAGTGGGGGTAATGGCGGGGGCGGCAAAATTAAAAACGCGGGACTGTTAGTTAATGTTCGATGTTTCTGTTGTCGCTGTCGGATCAGATGTTTGATTGTTACATTTATGTGATTTATATCTATTTATTATATTCTTTTATTTATATTACTTTTTTCATACCAGATTGGTAAAAGATAGTTAATAGAAAGGATTTCTAAATAAAACATATGAGATTCTTGTAAGGTCATATTTTTTTAATCTAAACTAAGATTGATCATAAGAGATTAATTTCTTTTCTTTTTTTTAACGATCGAAAAAAGTAGTCTAATTTTGTATGTTGTCACATTTTCTCAATATTTGCTAGTTGACCACCTAAGGATGTGGTGCAGTGGAGGCTGCTCCTCTCTTAACAAGAGGTCTCGAGATCGAGCTTTGGGTATGAAAAAATTCTTGATAATGAGTGCCTACCCCCGAATGAGGTCATATCTTACACGAATTTTGATATAATCGGGCTCTAATACGACTACCAGACACCGGGTAGGAAATAAAAAAAAACGGCTAGTTGAATTAAGTATGGGCATCATTTGCTCTTTTTGGAAAGTAAGTAATGATTGATTCAAATATGGACGATAAGCACATATTGCATTTTTATGGATCAAAACTGAATATGAAGTTAGATTAAAAAAGATTAAATTGAGAAGTCTTAAGTTGGGAATATACCCATGCTTCAGTAGTTAATAAACCGAACTTTGGATTATAAAATATTTATAATGCGTGTCAATCAACCGAACACTAATCAACTACTCCCTACGGTTATGACAAGTAACCAATTTATTTTGGTCACCATTAAAAAAATATTTAATTCTAGACAAAAATAGTTAGTGTAATTAAATTATACTTAATTAAATATTGCAGCATAATTTAATGTGAGAAGTAAAAGAATTTTTAAGGATAGTACATAAGGGTAATTTTTGAAAAATAATTTTTTTTTATTATATAAATTGACACTTATTTTGGACCAACATAAAAAGATAAATTTGTCACTTATTGTGGACTGGATGGAGTATAAGCTTGTTATTGAGCGAGATGACACCGCTAATGGTTTCTAAGGGCCCGTTTGGCCATAGATTTTGCTAAAATAAATTTGGATTTTATTTGGGAAGCACATGTTTGGCCATAGATTTAGCCTACATTTGGCAAAATCTCAAATCTCAAATCCAACTCAATAGCTGATTTTGGGCCAAAATATCACTATTACATATTTTTAAAATTGACCCAAACTCTTTGTATTTTATAAAAGAGACCACCATTTATTATTTTGTAACAATGTTATTTCGTCTTCTCGGTTATTTGATAGTGTATCATATAGTTAAAATGATAATTTTATACCAAATTTATTTATGTTCAGGACTATGGTTGCGATAATATAATGAATGTTATTGCTAATGGTATTGTTGGGTATTTGTGATAGTTTTTAGAACTTGTGAGTATAAGTCATGTTTCATATTTTTCAAAATAAATTTGGGAAATATATTTTAAAAACTGATGTCCAAACACATTTTCATCTTCAAACCAAACTTCACCAAAATTAAATTTTTTAAAATAAATTTGGAAATCTATGGTCAAACGCTAGCTAAGTAAGAAAACATGATAGTATTATTATTCGAGTACAAGTTATACTTCCTCCGTCCAGGAAAAAAAAAAAGATACTTCATTATATTGTACATGAAATGAGAGAGAAAGGGAGAGAGGCATGCCTTATGATAGAACATATGTAAATGTACTTTTTCCGTCCCAATTTATGTTGTAGTGTGTGATGAGGCACGAAATTAAAAAAAAAATGAAATTTATGGTCTAAAGCAAGGTATAAAATTTTGTGAAACTATAGATTATCTATATTATATTAAAAGCACGAAGGCTCTTAGCGAAATGTCGTTTGCCTTTTTTACCCTTTAAAAATAAAGTACACACTAGACAAAATTGTCATTTAACTATTTTCCTAATATTTAGGACTTTAAAATTACCAAAATTTTCTATATTATCATTTTCCTTATTCAAACTACATAATACCATATTTGTAAAAAAAAAAAAAAAAGTACTAGCAAAATCAAAGTAGAAACTAGCGTGTACGTACTTTGAAATCCTATAAGGTTTAGGAATATTGTCTTTGTATAGAATTATTGCGGGTTAATTCTTTAAAATTTTACTATTTTAGTAAAATAAAAGAAAATTAATTGAAAGAGAATAAGTAGAAAGCAAATAAAGTCTTGTGCAATTAGAACTCCTTATTCTTTTTTTGTGAATGCTTCAAAGTTTATAATTATCCACTTTATAACAAATAACTTAAAATAATTGGTACAATACACATGCATTAAATTTACCAAAAAAAAAAGAATAGATTTAATTTTAAATGAAAAACTATTAAAGTTTTCAATACATCGTAAATTAAAACCTATAAACCTAACAAAAAATTATCGATAAATAAATTTACAAAATATAGGAGTATAATTTTTAAAATAATTATATTATAGTAATAATAAACTATAAGATATTTTAAAATTTTTTGTTAAATTTATAGATGTTAAAGCACAAATCCAAGTGATAATTGAAGCACAAATAAGATAAAGAAATTTATATAACGAAATTAATACTAATAAATTGCACGTATTTCTTTATAAAAAATTAAAGGATGGAATAGTAGAAAATAAGGTATATTATAAATAAGTCGTCATTTTTAATATTTTTATTTTTTGGCATTTAGTCATACTAATGATAGCTTCACTATATTATTTTTATACCCTTAGCAAAATATCGTTCACCTTTTTTACCCGTAAATTTTTTTTTATATGAAAAAAATAGTAATTTAAGTTATTTTTTTAATATTTTGGACTTTAAAATCAACTAAAATATTAATTATTAAATTTTTTCTTATTAGAAATTCTTAATATTTTGGATTATTAATCCCATTCGCACAATAACACCGCCCAAAAGATACAATTTTTTTGGACATCCAATTTCAATTCTTCTCTTGTATACGAGAGGTATGGAAACTAATTACTTTTCTCATACATTCATCTCCATTACACCACAGAGGTGTCTTAATGTTTCTCTTTATTTTTTCTTTTGGCTTTTTTTTACCACTTGCCATGTTATAGTTTTTATTACTTTGATGCTCGAATTTAATTAGTGTTCAATATTTTATTAGTGTCCTGCTTTACATAACATCTTATTTTTCTTTTCTCTACTTTTTCGTATTCTCAAAGTAAATATTTTTTTATTAATCGTTTCAATTTTTCATATTAGTTTTAAGAAAAATTAACAATATTGCGTATTTCAACATAAAGTTAAATATTATTTCTTTTAGTTACACAATTTAATTTCTCATATGTAATAAGCGGAGAGGGAAAAAACTTTGATCTAGAAATTTCGCAATCTAATAGCATTTATTAGTATATTGTACAATTATATGTGAGAAACATTATATTTGATTATTAAATGATACATATGCTAGCTATGGATCCATAGCCCTTCCTTGATCTTAGGGTTTTGAGGTACATAATATTTCCTTAACTTGGTGATTTTTGTCTATCTTCATTAACAAAAATCCACACATTGATTCACAAAAAACAAAAAAAATGTAGGTATCAAATATAAATCTATAGTACTTCCTTGTTTATAGGACTTTGAATTTACTTATTTAAATAATTAAAGAATTCTATGTATAATACTTTAGAATCAATCAATACATCAGGAATATCTACTTGGATATTATTATTATTAAATCATATATAATTATTTAATACATATTCTTACCTTAATATTTTACTTAACCATATTGATTTGATTTAATTATTTGATACGAATAAAAAAGATTTAATATATAAGAAAAAAGGTCTACAATATATTTATCTCACGACATCAAATTCAGATATGAGGCCAATATTGTAGTAATGACTTTTTTCCTTTAGTTTTTATTTTATAGCACAAAAAATATTTCTTACAATATTTATTTATATGATTTCTAAAAAGTTTATATTTATTAGTACGATATACACGCGCAAAGCGCGTACTCTAAAACTAGTTTCATTAAAAGTAAAATGATAAGTTTAAGTTAAATAAGAAAGTATAAAATTCTTTACGTGAGTGGCTAAAAAAAGAAAGTATAATGCATAAATTAAATTAAGACAAATAGAATAATACTCTCTAATGGCACATAAATTGAGATCGGTGAAGCTCCATATTTATATATTTCAATATGTCAATGGCTGACGTATCAGAAATTGATTAAGGCAAACGGTCCTTGACAATATTGGAAAAAGACCAAATCAATGGAATAAGCAAAAATGGCTTTTATACCAGAAATTTTGGTTTGGCAAACGCTTGTGTTTACAATAGAAAAAGACCAAACCATTACCCATATATATTTTCTATTTTTTGGTATGTATTCAATGTCATGGTCAGTTTGACAATAACTAATAGTGATGAAATTTTTCTCTACATTTTTCGATCTTTCCTCTCATTTTTTTTCCTTTGCTTGACGCATTCTTTATCCAATATCACGTGATTAATTCAGATTTGCATAGGGTAAGATCTATTAAAGAAGACGCGCTTTCTAGCAGAAGTTTCACGTTTGTTTAAGAATGAAGAGATTTCAATGATCCCACCACATTCTTTGGCAATAACGATAATATACATATATTAAAGTGAAATACTCAACTAGTTCAAGCATCAACTTACAACCTTTTATGTTTTTACCCCTCCTCCTAACCCTGCATCAAATTTTGCTATAAGTTTAATTTATAACTTTATTTCTTGAATTAATTAACGGAAAATGCCTAAAAATTCACTCAACTTTCACAAATGGTCTATCCATGTTATCCGTTAAAAAAATATTTATTTCATGTCACTGCCGTTATACATGGCTCACCTATGTCATTATTGACTAACGGCTCAATTTTTATTTGGCTCATCCATGCCACTGCCGTTAGTCAATAATGGCATGAATGAGCCAAATGTATAACGCCAGTGACATGAAATGAGCATTTTTTAACGGATGACATGGATAGATCATTTTTGAAAGTTGAGTGATATTTTTAGGCCTAATACTACTATGTATCTTTCATGGAACCGACCAAGATATGGACCACCATCAATCTCTCCACGAGCCTATCACACTCTTTATAGGATATGCTCATGTGGAAAAAGCAGTTTTAGCCTTTAAGATCTGAAATGAGTCAAAAAGTGAAGAGATAAGAGTCATACTAGTATATTGTAGGCTCTTGCTTTTAGCAGCAATTATAATGAATGTGATTGTCAAATTTAACTCATTGCTTACACTACTTTTTCACTCGTCCATATCTCTGCTCCTTTTCACTAGTCCTTTTCATTTTCCCCCTTTGTATGTTCGGTCAAAATGCCACAACATCACAATATATATATACTAAAAATCTGGAATTAGCTACGAATTTCGTCACTAGTCTGCTGCTAAATCGTTCATAGCTAATAATATTTTTTGATATCCTGTCGCTAATCCGTCGTTGAATCGGATTAGTGATGAATTTTTTGATTTAACTAGAAAATTTGTTCGTCGTTAAATCATGTTTCTTAGTAGTAATAGAGTGAGTTCAGAGTTGATGGAGTATATCATGCCCAAGTACATTGTTGCCATAAAGACTCTATACCAATGGGGCTAACATGCAATGTTCAGTCACAATATTAAACCCTTTTTTTCTTCATGGCAACTCCCAAGACATCCCTCGTTTGAGTGATCCAATTATTGAATGCCACGTGTACCCAACCCTTCCTTCCCCATCTTCATTTTTGGTACTCTTATTATTCCTTCTCTGAGGTGTTTACTTCCTTCTTTTTTTTTTATTAGTTTAATTATATAGTATGAGAAAGAGAATATACAATTATACTTATTACACTCAGTGTTTCTCTTAATCTCAGAGTGATTCTCATTTTTCTTTGTGAATTGAGATTTATGTGAGTGTGTCGTGCACTAGTTGTGTTTATCATGAAGAAGATCGTTTCTCTGTGTGTTGTCTTTGTGAATTGAAAAAAAAAAATACAGTAATTAAATTAACACTAGAAAGAATTATATCTGTGTATGGTAGAGGTGGGCCTCAACAGGGCATATCCTATGGCTTCTTTTTATCAAAGGGGTAATGTAAAAAAATGATCAAATGCCGGCGAAGCATTTTCTCCGACGGGATGTATCGCAAAAGTCAAACAGAAATCAAACACCGGCAAATAATCTTGGTTTTGGTCTGGGTTTTGCATTCAAGTTTGCAATTTTAAATGTTTGAGATATCTATTAAACTGAATGTGAAGTAGTTTTGGTTTCTATTTGGATTTTAATAGGGGAGATGAGCCATTTTTTCCGATCAAGTATTCACCGGAGGAGATGACTGAAATTTTAAGGCTTTTTCATATATAAAATAAAAAATAAAGGTTAACAAAAATATTTTCACACGCTTAGTATTTACTTTGAGACACGCAATCTGCCACATCAGACACTTGTGTTTGAAAGATACAGTGGGAACGAGTTTAAGTGCCTTTCTGGCCACGCTAATTTATAAAATGTGCAAAGTTTAAGGGGCTATCTAGGTATTTGGCCATTTTTTTAATATAAATACAATTTCTAGACAAAAGCTACTAGGGAACCCATAACTATTGAACTGAATTTGCCCCTGGTGATAATCCAAGATACATGTGCATTGGCTGACCATAGGCCAAACTGAAAAAGATTGAAGAAATAATGAAACTAAAGCAATCACTTGACGAGGGACATCTAAAGAGTGGGATGACTTTGCATCTTAATTCTTATCCCACCAACCAACTTGATTTGGCCTTGGAAATGGGGAGCAAATGAAGGTGCATGTACATTCACACATCTGCAATTTCAGTCTTGTGTTATATCTGCCTTAAATCATCAAAACTTATAAATAATAGTAGTAAAAAGGAAAATTGGACGTAAGTTTCCCCTTGTATTTTATCAAGAGGGTTTGTAGATGTTATAAAGTGATTTAAAAGTTGTGGGCACAAGACGAGGCGTTTTACATATGCCTCAGTACGAAGCGTAAGCCTTGAGGCAGAGAACGTAAGCCCCATGGGTATTTAATTATTAATATTTCATAAAATAATATAATTATAGTAAATATTTTTAAATAGGTAAAATTGCATAAAATTTGAAAAAAAAAATATAAATAAGTGAAACATATATTTAGATGTGCTTCATCACCATTAAAAACTAGTCAAAACAATCCATTATACGCTGCTTATAAACACAAGTAACTTGAGTTGACAAGAATGAAGTTTTCTACGTGGAGGAACAAAAATGATGGTTAACCTGCAATTCAAAAAAAGAATAATTGATTGTTCGTTGCTTTTGGGAGATAGTAGCATACTAGTGGATAAGATAAATAATCGGGAAATACAATAAATTAGGGTGTCTAGCAATAAAAAATGTCTTGACTTTTAAATTTAATGTTGCAGTTCCTTTTTAAAAATTTTAAGTAATTATATGCTGGCTTTTGAGAATATATTGGGTATTATATTAAGGACATTTTCAATAACTTTTTTTTTTAATTTGAAAAAGTCTCTTGTGCTCACTACAAAACTCGCCTCAATGCCACGGCGTACGCCCGAATGGCTACGCAAACACCTTTTGAGACTTTCACCCCACCATTGCCTCAGCGCATTTTTGGTGCATCTCGCCTCAGGGAATGCCCAAATGTTCGCTCCGGAAACAACTTTTAAAATACTGATGTTATATATACCCCATAGTATAATTTTTTTTATGCGATCAGTAAAACTTTGCTTATATAATAGGTTTCTTATCATTTATTTTAGAAAATTAATCAATCAATATTATTAAATAGAGTTATCTACCTGCATGATATGATCTACACCATCTTCCGAAAGAACTTAAACTCTTATTCAATATGCACGCATGAAGCATGGCTAAAAGGGAAGAACATTAAGGTCCTATTTGAATCACAGTGTTATGCCAATATAATTGAGAAACTTGTACCACTATTTGTATAGTGACTAGTTGTTTGTTGTCTGTGCTATGCACCGGCCCAACATTATAGCAATAATATTACTAATCAACATCAAGTAGATTGAAGGGGCATTTGAATTTATACCCGTTTTTTGTGTCACATTTTAACTTGTGCTAGATTTGTAAAAAAAATTACAAGTGTACCCGCTTTTTCGCATAACTTCAGCTCAGCGGAGCTGAAGTAGCAAACGCAATCACGTAAAACTACAACATTCTAGTAGCCGGGCCTGAAATTCAGCTCTAGAGCTGAAGTTTTTGTGTTATAACTAGGAAACTTCAACTCTAGAGCTGAAGTTTTTTTACCACCTATTAATATTACATACTAGAGCTGAAGTTTTTTTACCACCTATTAATATTACATACTAGAGCTGAAGTTTTCAGTTACAACACAAAAACTTCAGCTTAACTGGGAAACTTCAGCTCTAGAGCTGAAGTTTTAGAAATTCATAGTCTAATGTTGACAATGCTTCTGCCATTGTTGCATATGAGGCTAAGTTACCACCTATTAATATTACATACTAGAGCTGAAGTTTTCAGTTATAACACAAAAACTTCAACTTAACTGGGAAACTTCAGCTCTAGTTTAGAACACAACTAGAGCTGAAGTTTTAGAAATTCATAGTCTAATGTTGACAATGATTCTGCCATTGTTGCATATGAGGCTAAGACTAGGCTTAAGAGAAACAATGCAGTACCCAGCAAAACATTTGTATTGGCGAACTCTTGACTTTGAAGTTCGGGCAACGATATTCTTCAAAGACTACATACTGTGGTAAAAGAAAAAGAAGAGTTGCTGCAACTTGAGGTTGAACTACGGGCTCAGCTCATTGCAAGATCACAGATTATGGAAATACGGAATAGTTTTGCTTAACAACTCAGTTTCAGAAGAGGAAGAAAACGAAGGAGGAGAAGAAGAAGAAAAAATGGGCTGAAGTTATTTAAGAAGTGGTGAGAAATTTAAAAATAGCCAGATTTACCACTGGTCGTTGAAAAATAGCCAAGTTTCAAAAGTCATCGAAATTTAGCCACTTTTTATGTAAAGAAAAATCTGAGCGAAAACACTGTTCAAAATCCAGAAAATATGCTCGCAAATTTTACGGGAGTTCCAGCATAAGTATGCTTGAACTCCCGCTTTTACGGGAGTTCCAGGATAACTATGCTGGAACCCCCGCAAATTTTACGGGAGTTCAAGCATAATTATGCTGGAACTCCCGCATATTTTACGGGAGTTCCAGCAAGTATAAATATCCAATAAAATATACTGGAGTTTGGAGCACTGGTGCTCCAGTCTCCCGCAAATTTTACAGGAGTTAGCAAAGTATACCGGTCCAGCATAATATGCTGGAGTTCGTACATAAATGCACCAGAACTCCCGTAAATTATACGAGACCGGTTCCTGTTGCAGCAAAATAGTGGCTATTTTTTATTGACTTGGTAAACGCTGGCTATTTTTGATTGACCAGTGTGAAAACTGGCTATACCATGATATTTTGACTAAGAAGTGGGTACAAGTTAAAAGTTAAAAAAAAATGGGTATAGGTTAAATAGGGGCAACCAAATAGGGCGGGGATAATTTTAAAAATAGCCAGATTTACAACTGGTCGTTCAAAAATAGTCTAATTCCAAAAGTAATCGAAATTTAGCCATTTTTATGTAAAGATAAATCTGAGCTAAAACACTGTTCAAAACCCGGAAAATGCTCCAGTATATTATGCTGGAGTTCCAACATAAGTATACTTGACCTCCAACATAATATACTGGAGTTCCAGGACAGTATGCTGGAACTCCATCATATTATGATGGAGTTCCAGCATAAATACACTAGAACTCCAGCATAATATACTGGAGTTCCAGCAAGTAGGGGTGTTCAAATCGAACAGGAAAACCACACCAAACCGAATAACCAAACCAAACTGATTTAAAAACCCGACTAGGTTTGGTTTGACTTGGTTTGGTATTGAGTAAAAAAAATCCGAACCAAACCGTCATATAAATATATACATTTTATTTATATTTTTAAGACTTTATGGTGAATTTTCTTTAAAAAATGTAGAAATATTTGGGATCCTCTTATTTATTAACCTTGAAAGCGTAAATTAACGAAAAATTATTGTTAGAGGACTAAGAAAATAACTATCATGTGTTACTAAAAAAATTCTCCCATTAGAATATATTAATATATCATATATTTGTCAATTTTTTCCATATTTACTAAACATATATTCACAATTTTAATAAAGTAAGATTGAAATAATATTCATGTAACAAAAAAACCCGAAAATTCGAAAAACTATCGAACCAATCCAAACCGATATAGTTTGTTTGGTTCGGTTTTGATAAGTCCATTTACACCCCTACAAGCAAGTATAATGGTCCAGTATATTATACTGAAGCCAGCAAAGTATATCGGTCCAGCATAATATGCTGAAGTTCATACACAAGTACGCCGAACTCCAATATCTTATGTTGGACTGGTCTCTATTGCGACAAAACGGTGGCTATTTTTCATTGACTTGGTAAACACTGACTATTTTTAATTGACCAATCCGAAAACTGACTATACCGTGAAATTTTGGCAATAGGACACTCTGTCCAATTTTTACTAGATTCTAATATGTACATCTTTCGAACGATAGCAACCTACAGTTCCTGAATGCTATAAAGCAAGTTGTTCACATCTTGTAAGTTAGTCCAACAAGCTAACAGGTGCAAACATGTGTATCCTAGTGTCTAGGGGTGTACGTATGTCGGGTTCGTTCAAATTTTTTAATTACCCAATCAAATTAGTGGTTTCGGATTTTTAAATTTATAAATCAAACCAAACCATTAAAGCCGAATTTTTTAATCTCGATTTTTCGGAATTTTTCCTGGTAAAGTTTAATAGTAGAAAATATATAACTTGTGCTCCAAATTTTTATCTTAGTCCTAGTAGGATACAACTATATAATGTAATTTTCAAAATAATAATATGAGATGAGTCGTAACATCATACTAAAATGTAAAATAACATAGATAATAAAATCACACAAAGAAAATATTACTAATTAATACACCATAATAAAAACTAACATATAATCTAAAAATACTATATAGGATGTGCTAAAATAAATACAACTAATAAGTACTACTATTAAATACACATATAAGCATATAAAAAAAAAAAAAAAATTAGGTTATACATTTTTAATATAAATCAATGCAAAACTAAAAAATAGATATCTAACAATATTGTCATTCCTAGTGTTGAATTGAATTTTTTAGTAAAAATTATAGGGCGCCTCTTTTTAACCTGTAGCCGCTTTGTCTTTCTGTTTGCACTCATACCCACTTTTTAAAAAACTTCAGCTTCATTTTCTCCTCCCCTTCTCCTCCCTTTCTCCTCCCCTTTTCCTCCCTTTCTCCTCCCCTTCTCCTCATCCCCTTCTCCTCCCCGTCTCCTCCTCCTCCCCGTCTCCTCCTCCTCCTCCTCCTCCTCCTCCTCTTGTTGTTGTTAGTGTTGCTAAAGCAATGGTACAATTGAATTTCAAATCTTCCATTGTTTCATTAATGATTTAATCTGGAGGTCACTGCTTAGTCCCCTACGACACATTATTTTTGATACTAAAAGGCAACGACACTAATATTAACTAGTAGCAGTTATAAAAAGTTAGGATGTTGAACATCTTGTCATAGTTCACAGAAGATTTTATATAAGTCAGGATTCTTGACTGAGGGCGACTCAATTAATGAGACTGTTAGCATTTGTGAGGAAAAATTGTACAGTTCTAAGGCTGAAGTTTTCTAGTTACAACATAAAAACTTCAGCTCTAAAGTTGAAGTTTCCTAGTTACAACATAGAAACTTCAGCTCTAGAGCTGAAGTTTCCCGGTTACTAAACAAAAACTTATAAAATAAAACTTCAGCTCTAAAGTTGAAGTTCGCGAGTTACAAAACAAAAGTTTCAGCTCTAGAGCTGAACTTCAAGCACGACTAAAATGCTGAAGTTTTGTGTGATTGCATTTGCTACTTCAGCCCCGTGTGGTGAAGTTATACGAAAAAGCGGGTACACTTGCAATTTTTTTGCAAAGCGGACAGAGATTAAAATATAGCACAAAAAGCAGGTATAGATGCAAATGCCCCTATTTTCTTCATTAGCATTAATATTGATTTGAACTTTATTTGACTTACTACCTTTATGGACTATAAAATTTACTGGACCATTCAAGAATGTTGAGTCCAAACTTTAAATAATACTTTAAAGATAAAATTGCTAACAAGTTTAAGAAATATTTATAAATTATATTACAATAAATAAATATATGCATAAAATATTTTTAAAATTGTATACATGTAATATCGAGTTGGTTTAGTTTCGGTTTGACTTTTTTTAGTTAAAACCATACCAAACCAATTATGATCGAGGCTTTTTTCCAACACCAAACCACAATCGGATTTTTTTCCCCGATTTGACTGAGATTATGGGGTTAGTGTGGTTTAATGGTTTTTTTTGTACACCCCTACGAGGGTCTATACTGCAGATGCAACATCTTCGAGACATCGCTTTTGTCCTTTCCTAGATTGTCCATAGTACACAGGCAGGTGCAGCGTTCGAAATGCCGTTATGTTGCTCATCTTCCTTCGCAACCAGCTGATGATATCGCCATGTAGATAACCAGGCACAGCCGCAGTTGGGTAGTGAAAACAAAAGCTGACCGATGTCTTTCTAAGTTAGGGGACCAAATGTAACACCTATTGCATAATATGTAACATCTTCGCTTTTGTTAGACAACCATTATGCAATTCTATCCGAACAAAACCATTGACTTAGTCTTAGTGTGGACCATCAAGAATTCTAAAGGAAGATCTCAGACAGCACATATCTTTAGAATATGTGTTCATGTTATTTGTTTTGAAAGGAATCAGAGGATATGTGAAAAGCAGGGTAGAACAATGGAGGCTATATATGTTAAACCTCATAGCTACTGCTGATATCAGAAGACTACTACAACTCTGTCCATTCTAGTAGTACAAAGACAATTTGATTTGGATGAAGTTTGATTTGAAGATGAAAATTTGTTTGACATCAGTTTTCAAAACATATTTCCTAGAATGTTTTGGAAAAACATGAACCATGACTTATACCCACAAGTTCTAAAAACTATCACAAATACCCAAAAGTACCATTATCAATAATATTCATCGTATTATCATAAACCATATTCCTGAACATAAATAAATTTGGTACAAAATTATCATTTTTATAATGAACTACATGATACACTATCAAATGACCGAAAAGACAAAGCAACATTGTTACAAAATAATATATGGTGGGCTCCTTTATAAAATATAAAAATTTGGGGCAATTTTTAAAAAATGTAATAGTGATATTTTAGTCCAAAACTAGCTATTGAGATAGTTATTTGGAATTTTGCCAAAATGTAGGCAAAATCTGTGTCCAAACATGTTTTGCCAAATAAAACCCAAATTTATTGTGGCAAAATCTATGGCCAGGTCCTTGGAACCATTGATTTTCCACGCAAAAGTTTCAAGCTAACGAAAGTACATAATTCAACTTAAAGACTAGATTAATTGCATAAAAATCAGCATAATTTAGCACCCTGTTAATATCATCTTCCCCAGCTGTACATACCCGATGTGTCAAATAAAATGGGCTAGGAGTTGCAGTAAAGAAACTCATACCTAGATAAACTAGTTGGGATTAAATAATATCTAACAGCAGCCTAATAACTTGTAGAACACAAGGTTCAACCAAGACTCCAGATAGAAATATTAACATACTGAAAACATCAGTAGAAATATCGACAGCTAAAAACATCATAAGAAACACCAACGAAAGCCTAATTTCTGATAGCAGCCTTTACTCACTAACATCCTTAACCTTCGGCCTGACGATAGGAAACTCCAAATTATACTTTAAATCTTCCACCACCTTTGCTTGAAAAACATCATGCTCGCCATTCTTGACAGTAAAGGTAAGATAGTAAACAAAGTCACGACAACCACCGCCATTCACCTTCAAAACGCTCTCGACCTCATAATTGGTGGCCTAAAAAAATCAGTAGAGGTAACTTTCTTCATTAGTAAAAGAAAACCAAAGGAAATGGACAAACTGGCAAGACATGGAAAGTGCATCTAAAGTATACATTAGTATTGTTGTACTGCTTAAGCGCCTTTCCGGCATAGCCCTTCAACTTGTCAACATTCTTAGGATTGTTCAAGTAGTTTGGCATGGGGAAGACGGTCGTCATCCAGCACCCTCCAGGATAATCTGTGATATCAAACCCCTGCCAAAGTATAAACAAACCAATAAAGAGATAAACATCACATGTTGCATCCGATTTGCTACATAACAGGTTAACCTTGAAAACAAGTGCATAACCTATATCACACAAGTATCCAAAAATACATAGTGCAGGCACTTAAAACCAAGTAAAAGCTACAAACAATTTTCTTATTCCTTTTTTGGGCAAGTAACTCTTTAACCCTATTTTCCTTAATAAGAGACCGAAATAGCCAAAGAGCGTGCACAGAGTCCGTTCTGGCCCATGATTCTGCCATTGGTATGAAAAGTTCATCATTAGTTCTGAACTCAGTAAGCAAAGACTATGTAACAAAATTCCTCTCATGAATTAACTAGCACCAATAAATCGTAACCTAATTTATGCAAAGTTAGACATGCACAGTGGGATTACAATTAGCTAAAGCACAATCAAACATATTAAAAATAGTAATCTATTGTGTACTTTACTTGGCTAAGGTACAGATATGCAAAAGACATACTCCATTACTAAAGTCATTTATTTTTGTTTTAGAAATGAAACATGAATAAGCAATTTAGTCAGGTCCGCTCTTAATCTTAACACAAAGGTCTAACAATGNCCCCCCAAAAATAAGCTTTGCTGCACTTCCTGAGCCTAGGATTTTACCCCTTTAAATTTCCAGTTGAAGGATCTGCGCGATTAGGATACATGGGCAGCCCTGTTTCCTCACGATTATGTATCATAAACTCTACAATGTTTAAGAAAAACAGTTTACAGAGACAAACTAGACATGCACCAATTGCCAGACAAACTAACTAAAAAGGGGGAAAGGATGGATGTGAAGCCTGTTTAGGAGTTTTGCTACACATAATTTCAAATGCACAATAAATTCAGTGCTAAAAACTTCAATGGTTGAACCAATCACGTTTATAAATTTGCAATTTGATATATAGTTTGATGTTTGATCTGGTCAGTTTTAGGTTGCGACAAATTGATTCGGTTATCGATTTTGATTTATCAATTTTGGGGGCTTATCGATTCGGTTATCGATTACACCAATAAGAAAATTTGTGGGATTCCACGGAAAGTATATCGCTATAAACACGCCTAACTAATATGAACAAAAAGAAGCTAACATAAGACGAACACCATTTATAACATAAAAATTGTGTCTACAAGCNATTAATTTGAACTTCATTCCCTTGATCTTTAAATATGATCATTCCTTAAATGTGATAGAGGAAATAATAGGGTAAGGGACTTAGGGTAAAGGAAAGGTATAGATTAGGGAAAATGATATTGCATAACCGCTTTCAAAATAGTAGCGGAATATATATACATTCAGTATGTTATATTAATCTACACAAATAGGTAATTACTCATTTTACAAGTGTCTACAGTTTAGGGGTGTGCATTCAATTTTGACCCTTATCGATAATTACTTATCGATTATCGATTTGTACATATGCTTATCGTTATCGTTTCAATAAGGTTTCGATTTTTTCGATTTCGATTTCGATAACAAATAATCGATTCGATTTATCGATAAACCGATTCGAATGCACACCTCTAATCTGTATAACTCTAAGAAAGATCTTTTGGCACTTTTTTCTTAGGAAAATATTTAAGAAATATACAATCAGTTTCTTTTTTTCAAGTTCTCTTACTAAAGAATACAGGTGGAGCACTTCTATAAAGCCAGGAACTTGCAAACTACTATTTGGCATATAATTACATATAGCATTACACGCCTACAGCTTGCTGGAAATGGCAAGTGGACGGCCATTGACTAAGTTGCTTATTGTTGTAATAATGTTTTCAGTAGCAGTAGCATTGATGGGGATTTCTAAAGGCCAAACAGATTACCCTTGCCTTCTCCTGTCCCCCTCCAAATTGTGGCGATAGAGAAAGTAGTCCAGCTCCCTCTCCTGCTGTTTCTCACTTCACTCCGCATTTCCCTCTGACCAAATCCCTCGTGTTGTTTTTCTTTTCTTCCTTCTACTAGATACTCATCTGTATAATTTCTCTTTGTTCATGGTGATTGTGAGATTATAGGGAGATGAATATATATGGCTCCTTGTCACATCATATTTAATTGGGTTTGTATCCTATTGATGATTGTTCTGTTTTAATAAAAACTTGAATCTATTTCTTTGGGTTACACATAAGATAAACCAATATCACATGCTCTTTATTTAGTATACTCCCAACTTGTGAACTTGTGACTGTACATCCTGCTCATCAGATTGAAGCCAATCTCTAGAAGTTCTTAACATGATGAGCTTAATAGTATAGAGATGAACATAAAAATTCCATTGTTTTCTCTTAAAAATTATGAAGGAGATTAGTAGTTAGTCTTGGCATTCAGGGAACACAATCTTATCAGTTGGTAGAGTATTCTCAATCGTAGACATAAAAAATAATAGGCGAAGTGATTAAAAGATTCAAAATCAGCTTAAGACACTTCCAATTATTTCAAGCCATTCAAGGAATGTAATTTGAGAGGTAAATAAAAGCCATAGGAACTATGAGCCTGAACCTTCGAGCTTACATGGAACATAAATAGATGGGGAACGAGAAAGAGAAAAGTGAAATTAGTTGCTCCTCCAAAAGTATCCAGCCATCACTTTTTCTTTTACTTTGTTTTGCACTCACTTAACAAGGTAGTATTTTTACATTATAATCTCGGATGCATAATCTCTTACTCACCAGAATGTAGGGAGCATCTGACCATGATCCACTTCTCAAAGTAGATGCCTTTGTTATTCCAAAATTAATACCCTTTCGTTTTTCCACTAATTTTCTGAGAAAATCAATAATCAAAAGCTAATTCTAGACATTATTTTGAATCTCAGATGATTTTACATTCCTTAAGGGTTTAATTTCGACTAAATTTTTTAAAATTCAGCAAATCAAACTTCCAAGTCTCAAATACAATTTCCGAGTGCCTAAGAAAATAACAACTTTTGAAAGAAAATTAAAGTACTTTCAATTAGTATTTGGTAGGATGTTTTCATGTAATTATTTCCATTTAGCACTCCAACAAAATGATAAACATACTTTACCCCATACTTTAATATTGCTATGCAGTACCAGTCATACTATCTATTAAAGAATAGCAAGAATAAGAAAACAACTTTAAATTCTGCCTATCATTTTACTCTTCATCTCATGTCACCTCTTTTCTTTGTTTTGAATAGCTTGATGGCCCTTTATAAGGATTCAAAGCTATAAATCAAACTCAAGTCATGGCGCAAATTAGTGTCATCACAGACTATGTATTTAAAAGTTATCTAAACTCATGTCCAAAGGAAATTAGACAAAAAGATGGAAGATAAGAAATGAATAGAAGCATTTTAGTCCTTGATCTCTCACGGAAGACGAAGACTAACATCTTAATACAGCATGCTCAATTCACATAGGAGGAATATGCGGCTCAAACTCAACTAAATTCGATTTTCTGGTAAGCCATCTATATTACAAAACGAAAACAACAAGGACGAAAAAATAATATGCCTGAAACTTCAGACAGATATCCCAAATATCCTTATGTTACTGACATGCTGCTATACAGGACCATCTATCTGGCTCAATATGAGAACTCACGACCTCGAAGCAAAATATATTTCTTAACTCAGACGGCAATGTCCTAGGCACAAGCCTACGATAATCTATCATATACTCTACAATATTTAAACAATTCAGTTTACGCGTTAACTGAAAAGGATTTGAGGCCTGATTTATGCATTTTGTTAAATGTTGAATCGGAAATAAATGGAGTAAACAGGCTGAGGCCGTTAGGCAACTTGTATAGCATGTAAGTAACAAGGAAGTAATAAGGGGCCTGATTTTTATGTATATGTATATATAAATATACATATAAATCAGGCCCCTTGTTACTTCCTTGTTACGTACATGCGGCTATACAGGAGGAATATATTACCGGTAATCAAGCCCCCACAGACACACACACACATATATATGTGTTAGATACTTTAATTAGTTAGTTTCTGCTTTCCTAGTCTTATGGGTATATGGGGGAGTTGTGTACTTAGTGGATTAAGTGGGTTTGTTTTAACTTCCTTTATGGCTTAGTGCTTTAGAAAATGTAGGAACTGTATAGCCTTTACAAAAGGCTTGTTCGTTGTTGAATTTTATTGCAGTAATTTTATCTCCCAAAAATTGCTTTGTGTTTGTCTAGTTTTCTTCCAAATTTCTAACAGTTGTATCAAGAGCTAGAGAGCTTACCCAGAACTTTGTTCATCTCTGACTTTAGAGAACAACTTTGTGCAATCAGTCATTCCTCGTTTTGATGGCCATTATGACCACTGGAGCATGCTCATGTAAAACTTTTTGAGGTCCAAAGAGTTTTGGGCAGTCGTTGATGGTGGGATTCAAGAACCTGGAGCAGATGTTGTTCTAACAAATGCTCAAAAGACAGATGAAGCACAAAAGTTGAGAGACTTGAAGGTAAAGAACTATCTTTTCCAAGCCATGATCGTTCGATATTGGAAACAATTCTTTGCAAGGATACGTCAAAGCAAATCTGGGACTCTATGAAGAAGAAATACCAAGGGAATGCAAGGGCAAAGCGAGCACAACTTCAAACTCTATGCGGTGAGTTTGAAACCCAGCGTATGAAATCGGGAGAGTCGGTGTCGTTGTACTTCTCACGCACAATGACAATTACAAACAAGATGCGAATTCATGGAGAGAGGCTTGCAGATCTTACCATCGTCGAGAAGATCATGCGGTCCATGTTGCCTCAATTTAATTTTGTTATCTGCTCCATTGAAGAGTCGAAAGATCTTGATACTCTTTCACTTGATGAACTACAAAATTCTTTGATGGTTCATGAGCAGAAAATTGTCAAACAAGATACGGAGGAGCAAGCCTTGCAAAGCAGTCACAACCTCCAAAGATTCTGTGAGTCGAAGGAACAAGTGGAAGGGAAGAAATTCAAACAAAGCTAAAGAAAGAACTCACAAAAAGAATGGTCAACATGGTTGTGATCAACAACACTCGTCAAATGGGAAGCCAAGGTCTGCAGATAAGTCCCACATTGAGTGTTATAGGTGTCACAGGTATGGCCATTATCGTTCTGAATGTCGTACAAATTTGAAAAATGTACGTGGAGAAAACTCTAATTTTACAGAAGTAACTGAGACGGAGGAGGTTTCTTTGTTGATGGTGTCTCAAACCACAGAAGAACACACGGATTTATGGTATTTAGATACAGGTTGTAGCAACCATATATGTGGAGAAAAATCTGCATTTTCTGAATTGGATGAAGCTTTTCGCACAACAGTCAAGTTAGGCGACAATTCCCGACTTGTTGCCAAAGGAAAAGGGAAGGTAAAAGTTCAAACAAAATCTTCATCTGTCCATATTATTTCTGATCTGTTCTTTGTACCGGATTTAAAGAAAAATCTTATTAGTGTGGGTCAACTTCAAGAGAACGGCTATGAAGCGTCTATCAAGCATGGAATTTGCAGAATCCTAGATTCTAATCTTGGGTTGATTGCCAAAGCTAAGATGACCGCAAATAAACTTTTCCTGCTTTATGTGCAAGATATTGGCTCTACCAATTTTTGTTTTTCAACGAAGTTGGATAGTCAAGCGTGGCTGTGGCATTACAGATATGGACATCTAAATTTTGGAGGACTAAAACTGTTGCAGCAGAAGAAGATGGTTACTGGTCTTCCTAATTTTGATATTCCACCATATATTTGTGAAGATTGTGTCGTTGGAAAGCAATCTCGTGATAGCTTTCCAAAAGGAAAAGCGTGGAGAGTTAAAACGCAGTTGGAACTAGTTCACTCAGACATTTGTAGACCAATAAATCCAATTTCCAATGGAGGAAAGCGTTATTTTATAAAGTTTATTGATGATTTTAGCAGGAAGACATGGGTTCATTTTTTGCAAGAAAAATCTGAAGCTTTTAAGGCTTTTAAAAGCTTCAGAGCACTTGTTGAAAAGGACACAGGATGTTCCATAAAGATCTTTCGCACGGATCGTGGAGGGGAGTATCTTTCACAAGAATTTATAAGTTTTTGTGAATCTCATGGGATACGTCGGCAACTTACACCAGCTTATACTACTCAACAAAATGGAGTATGTGAGAGGAAGAATTGGACAATCATGAATGTTGTGCGGAGCCTGTTGCGAAAGAGTCATATTCCTAGAGTTTTTTGGCCTGAAGCTATTTGTTGGAGTGTCCGTGTTTTGAATAGAAGTCCTTCTCGTGCTATTCAAAACATGACCCCAGAAGAAGCTTGGAGTGGACAGCAACCAAATGTTGAACACTTTAAAGTGTTTGGTTGTGTTGCATTTTCTCATGTTTTAGATCAGAAAAGAACAAAGCTAAATGACAAAGCCATCAAGTGAGTTTTCCTTGGTCTTAGCAAGGAGTCAAAAGCCTACAAGTTGTACAATCCAGTTAGCAAGAAGATAATTATAAGTCGTGATGTGGTGTTTGACAGATAATTTCTGGCCATGGGAAGAAAATCCAAGCAACCAACAACTTTCTTTAGATCTTGATGACGGAGTCAGGGAGCAAGAGCAACCAGTGACTGAAAATGAAGGTTCTTCTACCTTGGTAAATCAAGAAGGCATCAATTCCCGACCTCAACGAGATCGAAGAACACCACAGCATGGATGGTGGATTATGAGGTTAGTGGAATTCATCAATCTGAAAATGAAGATTCTCTTACCTATGTGGCGTTATGTTTTGATTGTGATCCAGTAAGATTTGATGATGCCTATAAAGATTTGAAGTGGCAGAAAGCTAAAGATTTGAAGTGGCAGAAAGCAATGGATGTTGAAATTGCATCAATAGAAAAGAATAGTACTTGGGAGCTTATTGATCTTCCAAAAGGGCAAAAGTCGATTGGAGTCAAATGGGTTTATAAAACCAAACTCAATGAGAATGGTGAAGTTGACAAGTATAAGGCTCGCTTGGTGGCCAAAAGATACAAGCAAGAGTATGGTGTGGATTATAAGGAGGTCTTTGCTCCGGTAGTCCGACTTGATACCATAAGATTGGTGTTGGCACTGGTAGCTCAAAACAAATGGCCAATTTATCAACTGGATGTGAAATCAGCATTTCTACATAGAGAGTTACAAGAACAGGTATATGTTGATCAACCTCCTAGTTATGTGAAGCATGGAAGGGAACATAAGGTTTATAGAGTGAAAAAAGCATTATATGGGCTAAAACAAGCTCCGCAAGCTTGGTACAGCTGCATTGACGCTTATTTCAATAAGAAAAGTTTTACTAAATGTCCATATGACTATGAGCATACACTTTATACAAAAATTGAAGATGAAAAGCTTGTTATTGTATGTCTATATGTAGATGATTTGATTTATACCGGGAATGATTCTGCATTACTTGAAAAGTTTAAGAAATCAATGATGACTCAGTTTGATATGTCTGATCTTGGCTTGATGCACTATTTTCTCAGTATTGAAGTTAAGCAATCTGCCAGTGTAATTTTATTTCACAAAAGAAATATGTCCAAGAAATTTTAGAGAGGTTCAGATTGCAAGGTTGCAATTCTGTCACTACGCCAGCAGAATTGGGACTGAAATTGGAGAAGAATTTTATTGGAAAGCAAATCGACAACACTCTTTATAAGCAAATCGTGGGATGTTTAATGTATGCAACAGTCACCAGACCTGAAATAATGTATTCTGTTGGAAGAATTTTCAGGTATTTGCAAGGTACCATTGATTATGGTATTTTGTACAAGAAAGAAGGAAAGTCAGAGTTAATTGGCTTTACAGATAGTGACTTTACTGGAGATAAAGAAGACAGAAAAAGCACTTCGGGTTATATGTTTATTCTTGGATCAGGAGCTGCTTCATGGTGCTCCAAGAAGCAACCAATTGTTACGTTATCCACCACAGAAGCAGAGTTTGTTGCTGCAACTGTGTGTGCTACTCAAACAATTTGGTTGAAGAAGGTACTTGCTGAACTTCATTTCCCGCAGCAAGAACCAATTCCAATTTACTGTGACAATGGTTTGGCAATTAAACTTTCAAAGAATCCAGTATTGCACGGAAGGAGCAAACACATAGATGTCAAATTTCACTTTCTGAGAGATCTCACAAAGGATAAAGTCATTGATGTTGTCTACTGCAGAAGTGAGGACCAAGCTGCTGATATCTTTACCAAACCCCTCAAAGCTAGCAACTTTCAGAAAATTAAGCTACTTGGAGTTTGCAAGTTAGGGGAGGGCTCTTGTAATTGATGTGATTAAGCTGAAAGCCATAGACTTATCAGTTTAAGGGAGGGTGTGATAGATACTTTAATTAGTTAATTTCTGCTTTCCTAGTCTTATGGGTATATGGGGGAGTTGTGTACTTAGTGGACTAAGTGGGTTTGTTTTAACTTCCTTTATGGATTAGTGCTTTAGATAATGTAGGAACTGTATTGCCTTTATAAAAGGCTTGTTCGTTGTTGAATTTTATTGCAGTAATTTTATCTCCCAAAAATTGCTTTGTGTTTGTCTAGTTTTCTTCTAGATTTCTAACAATATACAACAATCCAATATACAACAACCCAGTATAATTACATTTAGTGGGGTCTGGGAGGTTAATGTGTACGCAGACCTTACCCTTACCCTTACCCTTACCCTGGAGTAGAGAACCCTGCCCTAGTAGAGAGATTGTTTCCAAATAGACACTCGGAATCCTTAAGAACTTACCAACTTGCTCTTGGGGAGACTCGAACTCACAACCTCTTGGTTGGAAGTGAGGTTGCTTACCAAAAAAAAAAATATATATATATACACACACACTAAATCAACTGAAAATCTAAACGATAAAGAATAATTACAACGAAACTGTAATAAGGTTACCTGGCTCTCCTCGATCTGTTTGTAGTACCTTTCCCAAAGGGCTTTATCCATCTTCTTTGTGCCCGCTGGGCAATAATCTTCCTCTGAATCATAGCCACTATAAATAAGCGTTTTTAGCGGCGACTTTAGCGGACTGGACGTATCATCATCAACCTCCTCTTCATCGGTGAAACGCATGATATCGTCACTGGAAGTTTCGGTACCGATCTTCTCACCTCCTTCATCGATCTTATGTTTCTTTTGCGGCGGGGACTCCGTTTCCTCTGCTATTGACAACGGCACGTTCTGTATCTCTGAGCTCGACGATGGCTGCGACGACGACGGAGTTGGAGGCGAAGGCAGTGCACGATTCATGTCGAACTGATTTGAATGAACACCCGGCTACAATCCCCCGAAACTATGATCCCAAAGCTAAATAGGGCTACCGCATTGACAAATATAATCTCATGTTGGGCTAGGTTGCGAAGTCCATTAAATATATTTTTGAACAAATTTGGTCTATAAATTTAGCATCCGTTAAATATTGGTGTTTTTTTAAAAAAAAAAAAAAACCCTAACACTTATTTATATTAAATAAATACCATTTAAAAAAATTATATTCTATATATACCTTTTAATATTTAATTTTCGTTACCTGCTAACCTTAAGCCACTATATACGCTATTCAGTTACACTATTTTCTTTCTCTTTCTACTTTGATACATCTCATTTTCTTTCCCAATTCCTCTTACCCACACTATTTTCTTTTCATTCCAATCTACATGAAATCTCAATCAAGCTTTTCATTCCAACACCGCGGCGCGTGTAATTTTTTGCAGATGCCACGTCGGAACGAGAAGCTCTACCGCCGCTATTCAAGCAGAAATCTTGGTTTCCTGATATGATTCGAGAAAAAGCCTGACTCAAGCGAAAAGGAAATTAGCTACTGGAAAGTGAGAAAATCTAAACTTGGATCGGTTATTCTTGGATAAATACAAATAAAGAGAGTTTGATCCAAGATTTTTATCATGGCTTCGTACCTGGGTATTCTTGGATAAATACAGATGAAACTCTGAACTTGGATTGGTGAGTTTGATCATTGCTTCGTACTTGGGAGTTGCGAGGAGTGGTAGAAAAGCTACGATTGTACTGATGTGTCAAAAGTAATGTACAGGATGAGTGGACACGGTGAGATTCATAGTTTTTGCTTGACAATAGATTCGTTGGAAAGTAGGGTTTGTTCTTGAACAAATTCAACGAATTTTGGGGTTGAGCAACTTGTTTTTCTGTTAATATATTTCAATATATTTTCAACGTATCATGTTGTATTTTTATGTATTTTATTGTATTCATTATCTTTTTTTCATTGTAATTCAATGTATTTCGTTGTATTCCATGTATTTCATTGAATTTACTGTCTTTTTTTATTGTATTTCAATATATCCCGTTGTATTCTATGTATTTCATTGTATTCACTGTCTCGCTATATGCCATGAATGTATTAATTTTTTTTAATTAATATTTATGTATTCAGATGTATTATATAATTTCTCTTAAGATTGCTATATTTTTTGTGTATTTTTCGGTTGAGAGTCTTTTTTATAATTGAAAATACAAAATTTGTGTGTTATAATTGAGTTTGTTGAGCTATCTTAGGAGTTTATTATGTTAATTGATTCACTTTCCGTTTTAAAAGTAGTGTAATCCCCTATTTCACTCCGTGAATACAGTCGAATATAATAATCTGTCCAACTGAAATCTCATGTTTCACTACATGAATACAGTCGAATACAATAATTTGTCCAGATGTAATCCCACGTTTCACTCCATGAATACAGTCGAATACACACGAATACAACAACTAATTAGTTGGACTTCCCTGATTCACGCCAATTTTTTCTATTGTATTTATGAATACAATAGCTTAAATACATCAAATACATCTTATAACCACAAAAATTGTATCTATAATCCGAAATATAGCAAATGGTATCTATATATGACTAATTATTACTAAAAGGTAGAGCTTTATGAAAATTTCTCAAAAAAATATTTAACAAATGTTGTAGTAGATTTAACGAAAACTCTGAAAATAAATGATTTAACCAAACACTAAGAAATCCTTAAAACAGCAATAGAAAAAATACATTAGATACCAAAAAATAGATCTAAAATAGCAAAAATTGTACTTCAAATTAATAGACCAAAAATAGTAGAAATTGTAAAAACCTATTGTATACGGTCGAAATCGGGTTTGTCTATTGTGTGTCCAATCGAGACTGAAATGGGACAGATTAAAGTTCGATCTCAGGTTATTTCGAATTGAGGTACGAAGTTACAACGTCGAGCTCGTGATCCCGAGACCGAACAAGGTTGAGACCAAACAAGATCGAAAGAAACCTGTCGTGCCGAATAATTGAAGGCCAAGATATCCGCGATTAGTTGAAGATCATATAAAAGGGGTGTCTAATCATTTGTAACATACATTGTAATACACAACACAAAGCAATATAGTACTGTCATTTTGAGCTCTTATCATCTTATTATTCTATTCTTACATCAGTTGAGGCATTTCTTGGTTCGAAGGTCATCGTACTCGAAGGCCAAGGCTGTTCAATTTGTGTGGTTTGCATTTATTCTCTTATCGTCAATTTCAATATTAATCTGTCTTCTTAATTTGTACCGAGTTATATCACGTATCCTTAAAACCGTGTATAAATTCAATGGTTATCTGTTTTTTAGGGTAAATAATTTGGCGTCCACCGTGGAGATAAGAATAATAGTGGTTACTCGGTACAAACTTTCATAACACACTATTTTTCACTTATTCTTTAAAGTATCTTTAATTCCACGATCAAAATGTCGAACTCTCAGTCAACATACCCATGTTGACAATGATTTCAGCCACCACTGTGAGAATGATAACATAGTATCCGGTAATGTTGTATGGTGGGTTGGGCCTGGACCGGGCCCGGGCCGGGCCCGGGCC
>MU727054.1:407892-429994 GCA_026770625.1 Nicotiana glauca | reverse complement strand
CCCCCCCCCCCCCCCCCAAAAAAAAATCTTCTCTCCCTCCAAAGTAGTCTCCACCTCAAAAGCACATTTTAGGATGTATTTATAGCAACTAGGATGTGTATGGGGCGAATTTTCCTTCTTCTATTTCAGATTGGAGAAGTTGGTTTCTTTTGCTCTGGTCCCGGTCTGACGAAGTGAACCTCGCTTCAATGTTCAAGACTTTTCTAGTTTCTTCTACTCCAATCTCGGTCAGGCCAAGTGAATGTTGCTACGTTGTTCGGTACTTTACTTTTCAGCTCTTTTTTTATGAATTTTTATCTTATTTGATCCTTCTCCGCATAAGTTATTTCCTATACATGAGAAATACGTAATGAGCATATTTTCAATTCAAAATAGGTGAACTCCCACAACTAAAATAAGAAATGTCACACAAACATACTTAAAATATGCACTTTTTATCCTTTACCAGGAGGAAATCATCCCTCGTTATCCTGATGTCAAACCAGACCTTCAGCGGGTGCCAGAGGCAATGAATGAGAAATTCCAATCCACGATGATGGACAAGAGCTTGGATGAGTTTATAACCAAATTTGTCCTTCCCGACCACGTGGATCTAGTTTCTGTTGGTAGTGACGAAGTGCACATCCACCATCTTAGGTACTATGCTCTTTACACCTACCAATTTGGTATCGGCTATTTGTTCCTCCTCCTTCCTCTGGTAGAGAAATTTTGTCGCCGTTACATCATTTTCCCTATGGAGCCCCCCCCCCATATAATTTCAAAGTGATCAAGGTGCTATCAAAATTTACCGAACTGGCCGAGGTCGAGGTCATGGTGCGTCACTTGGTGCATCTTTTTGCACCACTTTTTATTGAAGAACGATTCTGAGTCTTCGACATCGTGGAGGCAAATTTTTGGTGGTGAAAATGAATGATAAAGTAGCCGACATTTTTGGCTATACTACTTTTTCATCAAGAGCGAGGCCGTTGTGGCTGACATTACTGGTTTCTTTGAGGCTTGGAACCATACACTTAAGTATTCGTCTTTTTGCTTTTAGCTTTTTAAATACTTTGTTATTCTAATTTAGTTGAGTAATTCTTATTTTTCTGCAACCACTAGTCGACCTCTTCAATTTGTGACACATCTCACTGACTGGGTTAGGCAAGTTCTCCCCTGCACCGTAGGCACTCACAACTGACCGAGCTTCTTTCGGAAGTTCAAACTAGCCCTCCCCTCAACAGGTAATCTCCTTTTTCTGGTTGTTTTCCTACTCTTCTTGGCTTGTACCATAACACTCACCTTATATGCCTTTTTCTAGGTTCAATCAGATGGACTACGAGAAGGAACATAGCGCCTATTCCCTCGTTCAGGAGGAGAAGGGTCGCTACACCTTGCACCTATGCCCCCGTCCCAGTTGCTGCACCCACTCCTCCTTTTTTTAACTCATCAATGAAGATGATAAAGTCACTCCATATGAAGCAGACCTAAGGCCCCCCAAGAGAAAAGTCGTGGTCGTAGGAGAAGGAGTTCCCTTGGTTGTTGACTCATTGAAGGGTGAGTTCGTGATACGTGGGGTGACAATGATACATATCAAGGATGATGTTGGGGTGAACTCTAAGGTCCCTCCACTTGAAAAGACCAAAGTGGGCATGTTTTTGCACTTGAGAAGGATAAGGTTGCGAAGGGGGCATTCGGGATAGCTCTTTGCCTTTCAGAAAGAGGCCTTTTCTTCTAGGATGGTGGAGGATGTTTCTCCTAGCGATGGGGAAGAAAGGCAAGGGTGTCGCTGACGAGGGTGACGGATTGGATTCTGACATGGACCTGATGATCTCAAGTTGATTGATAAAGGGCTCACTCATATTGAGGTGAGGATGGAGAGGGTGCAAGGGTTATCATGATTCATGTGGATCGTGATCTTCTAAGAAATAGCGAAGAGGTAGTTCCCGCTCTCGATCCTCTTCGCTCCGAGGCTGAGTATGTGAATCTTAAGGAAATAACTGATAGCACCTTGTCGAAGAACATTGTTGGCCTCGCCCTTAGGGTAAGTGCGGTTTTCCTATGTTCTTTTACCTTTGCTTTAACTTGCTTCTAAGTTTTAAACTTTTTTGTTATTTGATTTATAAACTTTCTGCTTGAAATTGAAAGTGCTCGGAGGGAAAAGTGATAGAAAGAGATTTATGTGAACTGAAAGGTAAGTAACTAGGGTTCTGTGGGAAGTACTAGGATGTTTAGGGTGGCTTCGGGAGGAGGATGACGTGCCGGTCTTGAGAGTAGAGCTGAAGAAGAAAGATGAAGAGCTAATGATGGTCGTGGAGACATTTGGTGTTTAGAAGGGAGCATAGATGAGGAAAGAAGAGGAGATTGAATGGAGAAAAGGTGTGGAGACCCAATGCAGTGATCTCTAGAATCACTTGGTTCAACTGTAAAGCTAGTTAGATGGATGCCAGCTCGTGATCGATGCTCGTATGGGGGAAGTCACTATGAAGCAGTGGATGCTTGAGGAGGCGGAGTTCTCCAAATTGGAGACTCAAAAGGAGATACCGATTTTGGAGTTGGCAAACACGGCTCTTCGCTCCGAATGGGATAACATCCTCTCAGCGACCGAAGCTAAGGAGGCCAGGCTAGAGGAGAAAATTTTAGAATTGGATAAGGAGAACTCTGAGTTGCATGAGCGGGTTGTTGTTCTTGAAGTCGAGAATGACCAAGTGCTTGCGTGGCCCTTTAGATCTTATGCCTCTGAGTATCCTAATGTTCCTCGAGAGTAGTACACAGAGTGGATCCTTGTTGAAGCCCGACTAGATGAAATTTGTGACTTGAATAAGATGGGTTTTATCTATGAGACGACTATTGAGGAGGCTCAAGTTAAAGCTTGTGAGCCCCGACTTTCCTGTGATTATGATCGTGTCACGATTCATCATAGCTCTGAGGAAGGCAATAAAGGAGATGTGGACCAGATCGTAGATAGCGCTTGGTGAGACTCTGCTTATGGTCGGAAAGGATTGTGATGGTGAAAGTGGAAGCTACCATTGAATTTTTTGTGTTTTTTTTCAAATTTTGTACTTTTCGCAGCCGTCTTCGAATGCCTTTGTATAAATATTTTGAATACAAAGGTTCTTTTTGCTTTCATGTATATCTTTTGTCCTTGTGCGTTGTTGTCTTTATACTGTGTTCTGCTTTTGTGTTTCCTTCGTTGTTATCTTTCTCACGAGTTTGGGTCGAGGGCTGATAAATGCAGTTCGAGTTGACCAAACATACCTTTCCATTTAAGTCCTAGCCATGGGCTAATAAGAGTCATTCCAGTTGTTCGAACGTATTTATGATTAGGTTGAGGATGTGGGGCAGTAGGAAGTTTTCGTGTTAGTGAAACTTTCTTTCTGTTAAGTTATGGTCAAGGGCTGGTAGGTGTTGTTCGAGCTGATCGAACTTACCTTCCATTAAGTCAGGGCCTAAGGCCAATAGGTGTTGTTCAGACTTGGTCGAACGTAACTTTGATTAAGTTTGGGCCAAGAGCCGATGGTGTTGTTCGAACTTGGTCGAACCTACCTTTGATTAGGTCATGGGTGAGGGCTGACAGGGGTTGTTCAACCTAGGTCGATCATACCTTTGCTTAAGTGGTAGACAAGGGCCAATAAGTGTTTCTCCAATTAGGTCGAACGTACCTTGATTAAGTCATGGTCGAGGGATGATAGGGGCTGTTCGAACTGGGTCGAACGTACCTTTGATTAAGTAGCTGTCGAGGGCTGATTGGTATTTCTCAAACTGAGTTGAACGTACCTTTGATTAAGTCGTGGCCGAGGGTCGATAGATATTGTTTGAACTAGGTTGAATGTACTTTTGATTAATTCATGGCCGAGGACCGATTGTAGTTGTTCGAACTTGGTAGAACATGCCTTTGATTAAGTCATGGCTAAGGGCCGATAGGTGATTTTTGAACTGGGCCGCACGTACCTTTGATTAAGTCATGGCTGAGGGTCGATAGGTGTTGTTCGAACTAGGTCGAGTGTACCTTTGATAAAGTCATGGCCAAGGTCCAAAAGGTGTTGTTCGAACTGGGTGTGTCGAACATACCTTTTGGAGAGCAATTTCAACAGATGTGAATCTTTATTATTTCGACATTGTCGCTTTGATTACATCATTTTGCCCTTAGTCCAATTTTGGAGAAAATTACAAGTTTCAGTTATTGTATGGCGTTCTAGTCCTAATCCTAGTATATCTAGTCCATTGATTGCTTGACTTGGAGATTCTTGAGGAGTCGGGCAATGAAAAATATGCCTACCCTCATGTACTGTAAGTTGAAGTTTCCCACTTATCGCCTCGTAATAACCTTGTTGAGAAAATCCTAGTAGGACAAAAATTAGAGTACGACTTATGAGATATTTCGTATTTTTTAGAAGTTAAAATATTTGAGATGGCTGATATTCCAATTGTTTGGTATGCGCTTCCCTCTCATAGTTTCTAATTGGCACAAACCCTTGTCTGCTTGCCTATGATTTTGTATGGCTCATCCCAGATGGTTCCCAACATGCCTTCTCATGGATCTCCATTTGCTTGGGTCTTGGCTTTGAGCACGTAGTCTCCGATTTTGCGCAATCAAACATTTGCCTTTTTTGTTATAATAGCATTCCGCTTGCTATTTTTGTGTGACCATCCTTATGTGTACCATATCTCGTCGTTCCTCAACCTCGTCAAGACTTATTTCCTATTCTCGTCATTGTAAGTTCCGCTTTCATAGGAGTACCTCAGGTTAGGTTCTCCAACTTTGACTGGTATTATTTCTTCTGTTCCATAGACTAAAGAATAAGGCATTTCTCCTGTGCTTGTTTTCGAGGTAGTTTTGTGTGCCTATATTACTTCTGGGAGTATTTTCGACCATAGTCCTTTGGCCTCTTCGAGTTTCTTCTTCATGTTTTTGAGATAGACTTGTTGGATGATAATGCTTGTCCGGAGGCGAAAGTCTCCTTTTAATGTGTCACTTCTCTAAGAACTCGGTTGTTTTTCTTCCTGTGAACTTGGGCTCGTTGTCACAGCTTATCTCTTTAGGCGGGCTGAATTGGCAGATGATATTTTTCCGTATGAATGTGATTACCTCCTACTCACAAACCAAGGAGAATGCCCCTACTTCTACCCACTTAGAGAAATAGCCAGTTAAACTAGAAGAAATTTTATGTTACCTCATCCTGGAGGAAGCATCCCACGATGTCCATTTCCCATTTAACAAAAGTCATTAAAGAGGTGACATAGTGAAGGTGTTCGCCCACTTGGTGAATTATTGGGGCATATCTTTGAGCGTGCTTGTATTTCTTCACAAATTATGAGGCGTCTTTATTCATGGTGGGCCAATAATACTCGGCTCGTATAAGGCATATGATGAGTACTTGGTCACCGAAATGAGCGTCGTAATGAACTTCATGGACTTCCTCATGTTGGATTTGGTTTGGGCCTAAGCATTTTTCCGAGGGGTTGTTGTACGCTCTTTTGTATAAGTTATTGTGAAGAAGACTCTATAGCGCCTTCCATTCTTAGCTTTATAGCTTCAATTTTGTCGTTTGGGAGGGTGCTGTCTTGCAAATAGTTAATAATTCAACTACGCCAATTCCTAGTTAAATTTACAAATGTTACCTAGATGTGGTCTAACGCTGAGCTAAGGAGATGAACTACGTTTTTTTCCCAGTCATTATGCTTTTGGTGGCGGCCAATTTAGTGAGGTCGTCTACTTTGATTTTCTAAGTGTGTGGGATTTGGTCGAGCTGGCATTCGTCAAAATTTAGCTACACTCTACATATCGAGGATTGATATTTTTGCAATATCAGCTCTTTGATTTTGAAAAACCTAGTAACTTGGTTGACCAAGAGCTAATAATCATAGCAAAGTTTGTACCACTTTGACCCATATTTGTGTTCTAGCCTCAAATACGCTATCATACTCGGCCTTGTTAGTAGTTATATCTGGGCACCTTATGGATTGGTGAATTATCTTTCCAATAGGAACCTGGAGAATGAGTTCCAGTATAGACCCGAAAACATTGGGTGCGCCATTAGTGTATAGGACCCAGAGGTCCTGTGTTTGAAGAGAGGCTTGATCGGCTTACTTTTAAGCCTAATGCATTACCTTTGCTCTAAAGTCTACGACGAAGTCGGCGACCACTTGCGACTTTATTGCTATGCGAGGGTGATAAAAGATATCATTCACACTTAATTCAATTGCCCACTTGGCCAGCTTCCTCGATTGCTCGATTTTATGCAACATGCTTCGTAAAGGGAAATCGTCAACGACCGATATTTGGTAGAGCTTTTGTGAAGCTACGACCAGGGCCAGGGCCAGTTTCTTGAGGTGTAGGTGCCTCGTCTTGGTGTTGACTAGTATTTTACTGGTATAATAAATAGGATATTGTGTACCATTGTTTTCTCAAACAAGTACCACACTTACTACTACTTCTAAGATGGTAAGTTAAATGAGGAGGTGCTCCCTAGACTCAGGCTTGGAGAGAAATAGTGGTGATGACTAGTACTCCTTCAGTTCTTGTAGCGCTTATACACACTCGGATGTCAACTCGAGGCCTTTATCCTTTTAGAGTACGTTGAAAAACCTGTGACACCTATCAGCCGACCGCGAGATGAATCTGGATAGGGCGACAATTTGACCATTCAGCCTTTGGACTTTATTCTTATTGGATAATTGTTATGGTATCCCATCGATAGCTTTAATCCCTCACTGTGATACCAAGAAACCTAAACATTTCCTTGAGGCTACACCAAATGCGTATTTCTCGGGATTTAATTTCATTTCATACTTTCTTAGTATATCGAAGGATTCTCTTAGGTGGTCTATATGATCCTCTGCCTTTACGGACATAACCATCATGTCGTCGATATACACCCCCATAGTTTTGCCGAGTTGGTCTTTGAACATCTTCGTGACCAAGCAATTCTATGTAGCCCCGCATTTTTTAATCCGAATGGCATAACTTTATAACAATATTGTCCCCTGTGTGTAATGAACGTAGTTTTCTCTTGATCTTATTCCTCCATGAGTATTTCACTGTTACTTAAGTAGGCGTCCTAAAAACTTAATAGCTTGTGACTTGCGTTGCGTCAATGAGTTGCTCAATCTGTGGCAGCGAGAATGAATCTTATGGTCATGCTTTGTTTAGGTCTGTGAAGTCCAAACACGTCCTCTATTTCCCATTTTTCTTGTTAACCACTACTAAATTAGTAGTCCATTTGAGGTACTTTATCTCCCTCATAGTGCAATTTTCCCATAACTTTTCTACTTCTTTGTGGATGACCTCATTGGTGGTAGGGTTGAACTTTTATTGGACCTGCTTACCAAGTTGTAGAAGGGGTTAAAATTCAGCTTGTGCGTGGCCAATTTCTTCAGAAATGCCTGGCATATCTGCATGACTAAAATAAAATAAATTTGTGTTAGTTACCTCGGAATTTGCAATCAATATAGGCCTTTTTAGCTGAGGTCATTATGATCTAGATTGACATGGTCGAGGCCTTATATGGTTGATCCTATAGCTTCGGCCATCTCTGGGTCCATAGTGGCTTCTTTGGTTTTGTCTTGTGGCCACCTCGACCCTGTTGATTGCTATACCTCTTTTTCCTTATTTTTATCTTGGTGAGTTCTCGTAATATCCATGGCAATTCGATAGCATTACTACGACGTACATTGTTGCCATCAAGTGCTAAATATTCCCCAAGATATTGTCAATTTGATCACTTTGTACAAGTTGGAGTAGACATCTCTCATAGGGAATGTTGTTTCTAGAGTTACCCCACTGGCGAGGACAAGGAGCGTAATTTCTCCCGAAATCTGTTCAACTTCATTATTAAAATCGGTTAGTGTAATCCAACATGACACTATCTTATCCTCGATTCTCATCTGCATAAGGACTCGAGGATGGATGACGTACGCATTGCTTCCGTCATCCACCATAATTCTCATAAAACCAGTATCTAAAACTCGTAGAGTTATTACAAGTGCATCATCATGAGGGAAAGTCAAAATGTTGGCATTTGACTTATCGAAGATGATACTTTCTATGAGTCCATCAAACCATTTTTTTGGTGATCGATCTTTTGAGATTTTGGGTGGCGGTGAATTTGTTGCCATTATAGAGGCATTGTCACTGCCACCAACGGTCAAGTTGATGGTGCGAGCTAGTGAAGGCGGCCTTGGTGGTGTAGGATATTCTAAACCCCTCACTAAGGTGTTCCTGCCTTTGTCGTTAAGTGGTTCTTCGAGATGCCCTTCTTGCAGCAAGTTTGCTACTTCTAGTCTTAGGGCGATGTAATCTTTTATTTTGTGCCTGCGTTTTAGGTGGAATTTGCAAAGAGAGGCAAATATCATGGTTCTTGGGTCGGATCTCATCTTTGGTGGCCATTTTACTTGTGTTCCGAGCTTCATAGGAGTGTAGAATAGAGTCTAAAGAGACACACAGAAGTCGTGAGTAGATAGTAATGGTGGCATACCTCGACCATTCTTATTTGTGCCTAATCTCAGCCTAGATGGGCCGTCTTCATAACGAAAGGAGGGTAGGTGTCCTGACATAGGGCCGGTGTCTTTGATGCCTAATCGTAGTACAGGATGATCCTTCCTTGTATTATCTCCACTCTCTTTCATGGGCTCGATTTGTACTGAGGTGATTCATTGAGTTGGTCTATTGAGGTCGGCGTTGCCAGCTCTGACCTTGGCACAATAGGCATTATGGATTTCGTCCCAAGTTATCGGTGGATACTTTATTAATTGACTTAGTTGTTTTCTCGTCGCCCTCAGTCCTTCTCTTATCAACCCATTCTGAAAGGCTACTACATCCATTCTTTCGAAGACGTTTCACAACGTTATCCTCACCCTATTGAATCGGGTGAGAAAGTCCCTCAATCTTTTTTCCGGTGATTGTTTGATGGTGAAGATATCGTTCATCCTTATTTAAGATTTCTTGGCTCCAGCTTGTGCCATTACGAACTTATCATCCATCTCATCGAATGTTTCTATAGAATAAGCTGGCAGTTGTGAGTACCATATCAAAGCCCCTCCAGTGAGAGTCTCTCCAAACTTTTTTAGCAAGATAAAGAACACCTACTCTTTAGTGAGGTCGTTGCCTTTCACAGCTGTAACTTAGTGGATTACATGGTCTTTGGCATCGGCTGTCATGTCATAAATTTTAAGATAAGGGGGCATCTTGAAGGTCTTTGGTATGGCGTGTGGAGCCACTTCTTCCCTTTACGGGCGTTCCACAAGCCCGTCGGCGTCCTTTCTTAGTAATCATATGGGAGCACCTGGTATTTTTTCTTCCCATTCCTTGTGCTATTTCATTTGGTCCATGAGCGCCTTGTTCTTGTTTTCCATTTCTTCCATTCTTTTTAGCATGGCGGCTAGGACATTGTCATCTGCACTCTCAGTAATAGTGTGAGTTTTACCTGAAGTCGGAGGGCTTAGTTGGTCATTCTGTTCGTTCATGCATGGTTCCGTATGGACTCTCATGGTTTTTGTGGTCGTGCATGGGGCTTGCTTACTGAGCATATTGGTCAGTGTAATAGTTAGCCATGCTTCAAGGAGCTTTTTCATAGTGGTGGTGCCCCCTCTCCTGTGGACGAGGAGGCTCTTTTCCCATTTGGTTTTGTTGTGCTGCAGAAAGGTGGAGGCGACCTTTCTCGTCTGGGAAAGGTCGTGGGTGTTACCTCCTCCTCATCGATGTCATAACATTCATTGATGGAACTCATGAGGTTGAGGAGAACATTGTCTATTGCCTTACTTTTGTTTCCTAGGTTACCCGCCACAGAGGTTTTTGTTCACATAGAAAAAAAGATAATTTTTGCGGTTCGTGAGATTCAAAAGTCAAGCGAGTTATGGATCTAATGGAAACAAAAAAGTTGGCTGAGAAAATTTTCACAAACGGCGCTAAGCTATATGACCTAAAATTGAAATGTACGTTTATATAATCGAATTTTATAATAAAGTTTGAATAATCTTAGTCAATATTAATATCGAAAAGATACACCAAATATTTTTGTAGTAAGATCTTACGTGTGTTATATGAGCAGCAATAAATAACAACAATAGTGCTATAATCAACGATCTAAGAATATGGAAGATAACAATAAATAGCAATAAATGATATTTAAGTAAATAAATAGATATGGGTCACCTAAATAGGGTGAGATTCCTTAATATACCTTCTGACAAATATAGATGATGATAAGCCTTTATATATTCGGATCCTCCTTGGATCGTGGGAGATAAGATAGATAAAGATCTAAGAAGGAGGAGGACATTGTTTATGTATGATAAAGTAAGATTCTTCAGACAATGTCACTATATTATTTCTTGACAATGAATGTCCAATCCCCACTACACTTACATATCTTTATATTTATAAGAGTACATGGGCCACAATAGCCTAAATAGTACAGCCGGGAGGAATATTCTTGTCACGACCCACACCGATGAACCGCGACAGGCAACCGGTACCTTATTCAACCGAGCACCAACGTAACGTATCTTTCTTATTACATCATCATATACACGTGACATACAAGCCTAATAGGCCAACATTATCATTTATAAACTCAAAACATAGGCCGACAAGGCCGTACAATCTTTCACGTACACGACATATGTCTACAAGCCTCTAAGAATACATAAATGCTAAAAAGGTGGGGACAGAGTCCAGCCATACCAAACAATACGCGTCTAAATCATACTAACCAAACGAGCAACTCCTAAGCAAATGGAGCGCACCAACATCTTTCGTTGAGTTGATAGCCTACTTGGAGGGCTCTCGACCTGTCTGTCAGGACCTTCGGGCATGAAATGCAGCGTCCCAAGACAAAAGGGACGTCAGTACGAATAATGTACCGAGTATGTGAGGCATGGAACCATAAACATAAAATAGTAATGTAAAGAGAGATAGAGGAGATACAACCTGTAACATTTGAGTGCCTCTGGGGGCTACTGATATGAAATGCATAATACATATATATACATAAACTTTTTTATAAGAATATTCGCCTCTGTGGGCATCATCATCATCATATCATACCCGACCTCAAAAAGGACTCGATAAAAACGTACCCGGCCATCATAAGACTCGGTAGAATCGTACCCGGCCACGTGGAGCTCGGCAAATCCAACTGATCAGTGGTTGCACAATAGGTGTCGTACCCGGCCAACTATAGCGCGGCTCGGTAGAGTAAAATAAATACATATATATAATTCATGTTCGACCCATGTAATCATGTTCTAAACCTTTCAGAGTGACGTAAGCTCTTTGCACCTTCGATTAGCATTATGGACATCATACAATCAATATGAACTTCACTAGGACTCAAGGATCATACATACTTTCTTAGAATAACTTTGTATGGAAAGAACAAAATGGATAATCTTAGTTTCTAGGAGTAGAGTCATTATGAAGTAACATATCGTTTATGTTCATTTCATTTTAGATCATGCCAAAAGAAAGAAGAAAGTGCCTTAACATACTAAAATGTTAAATTCAGTAGCATTTAACCATCCGAGTTGTGCCTTGAAATTAAAGGGACGGAAGCTCATTTACTTTATACTTAAAGAAATTACTATGATTATGGAGACTACCGTTATAAAAAAGGTGCTGATAGCTTATGTATCATTTTCTTCTTTCCTGAAGATCCATATTTGTTTTACGATTAAACTTTATCCTTCAATGTCATGCATAACCATAACTAAAGCATTTTTTTTCTTTTCCTCTTTCTTTACCAATCTAATATATTATTCCATGGTATGTCATATTCTGTATTTTGTTTTGTGTAGCAACAGAGTGAGCCTTTCCATTACTTTAATTTATAAGTACCCTTCTGGATAATACTAATAGACATCACAACTTTGCAAGTATGCTATTTAAATGTATTGTTTGGATCATGCCAAAAGAAAAGAAGGGAAAGCCTTAACATACCTGAACTAGGAAAGCTCCGTNAGAAAGAACTAACGTGAGAGGTACCTTGGCTTGTGCTTGTATAACCCACTTATGAATTGGGTTCTTGAATTTCATCCAAGATAAGAATTCTTGGATTGTATCTGTATAAGCCACTTACGAAGTGGAGTCTTGAAATTCATTCAAGAATAGAATTCTTGGCTTGGCATTTTGTGAACCCACTTACCAAATGATTTTTTTTTTATTATTTCAAGACAAATGTAGGGATAGCTATTATGTCCTCTCATTCCAGCTGTTATGCCCAAAGTCAAGTCCTCTCCAATGCCCCTTTACTTGATTCCACGTGGGGGGCTTTGTCCCCACCTGCACTTATCCATAAATACTTAATTACATGGTTAATCTCCAATTAAATTTATAATTAACTAATTACCCATGTAATTAAAAATTATCTCAAATTACTTAAAATATTATCCACTTTTAATATACCTTATATTCTTACTATTATAGTCATGTGGTACCTTGTATGGTACTAGTCCATAAATACCGGATATTTTTGGCTCGGGCCGTATTTTATCCCAAATTGTCAAACTCTGACGAAATTCATTTCCTTTTATTTGCTTATCCTCTCACCTTCACGAATTTACTTATCCCTTGTTTGAAATAGCATAATATTTGTAATATCAAAATAATCTCATTCCCGAACTTACGTTGATTAAATTACGAAGAAATTTTAACGTACGAAAATGCTGGATGTAATATCTCATTTCCGAACTTTCATCAAATTAATTATGTTGTAATTTTACGTATTAGGTGTCAAAACATGGGGTGTAACAATTCATTGGGATATTCTTTATGGATCTTATTTCTAAAACTAACTACTATTTTACTAAAGGCAATTCTTGTCCTCATCCCCTTTTGAGTCATCTCGATCTAGACGATGACATGTTGTTCTCTCATGATATCAACCTTTTAAAGCAAAATCATTATACTCTATTAAAAATATGGAGAAACATTCGAATGCTTTCTTAATGTCGGTTTGGTCCACATACGATTATGACAATTTTAGCCCATACAAGAACGTCATTGTTGTAGAGTAACTACAGTATTTACAAATGAACCACCGGCCCATGTCGACACATTTAAAGATATCGATCATGCCCAACTAGTTATTAAGATCTGTTTGCATATCCGTAGTTTCTTATTTTTATGGGATTTCGTCAATGTGAATATTCTATTTTTTCTTTTAAATAATAAATTTAACCACCTTAATCCTTAATTTTTTTTTATTTAAGGATCCCCAGAAAGAGGTCTAAGCGTTGTATTGCAACAGAGGATCAGTGAGGGGCGTTATGCCTTACCTCGAGAACAAATACAACATGGTAATTTCTATCACTCAAAAAAAGGACATTAGAGGAAACTACGACTCTACTTCCAAACTATATATACATCCATCTCAACTAACAAAAGAGTTATTCCACTCATATTTTATTCTAATACTAGGCATTCGCCACTTATCCATAATGAAAGGGCCTTCAGCTTCTTTTGGTAGTTGATGGAAGGATTGGCATATCAAATTCGTGCCAGAGATGGAGGCACTTTTAGCTAAAGCATCAACTACATGGTTGCCTTCTTGATAACAATGTTGGATCGTTGCATTTGCATGTTGGACTAATCTTGCAACTCTATCTACCACCATCTTTAGTTTCATGTTCTTATTTCCTTCTTTGTTGACCATGTTCACAATGATATTAGAATCAAGTTCAAGAACAAAATTAGTGAAACCTAATTGGTTCCACCATTTTCCTCCAAACTCTGCAGCTAGAGCTTCAGCCATGTTATGACTGTCATAGTCAACCGACATTGCAAATGCCATGATGCAATTTCCATTCCCATCTCTGATGATTCCTCCTATACCTTATTTCACACTTTCCTTGATGTAGCTTCCATCTGTGTTAACTTTGACCCTGCCATATAGCGGAGGGTGCCACTGAACTTGTCTCCATGTTTGTACAGGTTTCAACCTTTCAATTCTGCAACAAAGAGCTGGCGAGTGTTTTTGTGTGTCTCCATTTGGTATAAGTTTGGTTACTATGGAACTGATGTTCCATATAACTTGGCGTGTCATGACATTGAGTTAAAATTTCCTTTGAGTGCCATATCTACATGAAATTCTTTGTTTCCAAATTTCCCAGCAAATAAGGGTTGGAGCAGCTTGTAGGACCTAGCCATGAATTTTGTTCCTTTTTTTTTTGCATCCCACCAATTCTTGAATACTGCCCCAATAGGTGAATTTGGGTGAGTAATACCCAAGGGGTTGCCAATATTCTTCTAGTTATGCTTCGCGGCTTCACTTTCCACGAAAACATGTTGCATGGATTTTACATGTGGTATAGAGCAACAAGAACATCTCGAAGCAATGCTAGTACCAAACTTACTAAGCATGTCATTAAAAGGTAATTTACTTTTAATAATTCTCCAAATTATACAGGACATTTTAAAAGGGATTGCATGATGTCAAACATTGTAGAGAAAGTTGTCTTTTTTTTTTGTTAAATCTAATTAAGTGCCACGCCGATTTATTAGAGAAATTTCCATCATCCGACAATGTCCAAATGGGGAAATCATCTTCAGTATCATTACCTATAATAATTTTACTAATAAAATCAGTGATGTGAGAAGGAAGAACCCGATTTAATCTGTTTATGTCCCATTGCCCATTTGCTAAAAAAATCCTTAACCTGAATTTTGGCCGATTTCCTAATACCTTGGATTTGGTGAGCAAGTGGATCTTCCCCAGCCCAATTGTCCCACCAGAAGCTTGATGAACACTTTTGAATGCTCCCTTTAATGTGAGCTTCCACCTTGTGCCTGGTCTTTAACAGATTTTTCCAACTGTGAGGATCTGCCGAAGCCATGGTTTTACCTATCGGGTGAGATCTTATACAGTATTTGGCTCTGAGAAAGGTGGCTAGCGAGTTCTGCATCCTAAATCTCCACCATCTCTTAATATAAAAAGTATCAATAACATCTTGCATCTTCCTAATTCCAATGCCACTTTCGTTATTGGGAAGACACATATTATGCCAAGAGCTCCAATGGTATTTGTTTGACCCATCTGTAGAGCCCTAAAAGAATTTTTTGCAAAGTGCTTTTCCATGAGAGCAACAGTGCCTTTGGGGGGGTTCATAGTCGATAGCGTGTATGTGGGAAGTGATTGTAATACATGCTTGATCAGTGTGATTTTTTCCCATGGAGAAAGAATTTAACTTTGCCATCTATTGAGCCTTTTAACAATCTTTGCCAACATTTCTTCAACTAAAGTTATATTTTTCCTTCCATGATAAATAGGGCACCCCAAATACTTGAAAGGAAACTTTTTATCCATAAATCCTGATGCTTGCCTAATTCTATTGATCCTGGAAGTAGATGTGTTTGGAGAAGTGATGAAATAACTCTTATCATTGTTAACTTTTTGTCCCGAAGCCTTTTTATATCTCCTGATTTGTTTCTATTGCCATTAATAATAATAGAGTACCAGATTTTATTAACCACACCCCAAATGATGTTAATCCATTCCTCCGAAAAGATAAATTTGCTCAAAACTGAAATGATAAAACTCCAGGACATTCTGTCATATGCTTTCTCCATTTCTAATTTGATAATAACATTTCCCACACAATTTTTGTGCTTGATGTTTCAAATGATTTCTTGGGCTAGTAAAATATTTTCAGTAATTAATCTTCCTTTGACAAACCTACTTTGATTCTCAGAAATGAGCCTATGAAGCATTGGATTTAGTCTTCTCGAAAGGATTGTGGATATGATCTTGGTAGTAAAATTGCTTAGACTGATGGGTCGAAGTTCTGAAAAGTTACCGGGGATATTCTACTTTAGGAAGTAGAACCAAGGATGTATGAGAGAAGAATTTAGTTAATCTATGTCCATTGAAAATTTCTTGCACGAAGTTGGTGATATAATCTTTGATTATATACCAACATTTCTGAAAAAGGTGTCATTAGAGCCATCAGGACCAGCTGCGTTATTGGCACCCATATCAAAAACAACATCTCTTATTTCTTCTGTATTAGGAATATTAGTCAGAACCATGTTGTCTTCTTCAGTGATAATCTTGAGAATGCATTGAAGTATGTTATTTTCAATGAATTGGTGCTAGATGTTGAATCTCTTGTGGCAGTTTCTAATACCGGCTTTTGCAATGTTGTCATCTCCTTCCACCCATCTCTCTCTATGATCTTTGATCTTGTGCAGCTGTAGTCTTCTTCTTCTTTCACTGATTAGACTATGAAAATATTTGGTATTAGAGTCACCTTCTTCAAACCACTTGGTGTTTGCCTTCTATTTAAGAATAGAATCTTGCATTTTCATCCATTTGATGTATTCAGCTTGTCTTCTATTAAGCTCTTCTCTAGATAGGTCAGTGTCGTTTTGAAGATCCAACTTTTCATGGACATTCATTTTCGCTTCCCATTGTTGAAAATGTTTGTGCACATTTCCAATCTCCTCTTTAGACCATTGAGTAAGCCTTTTGCTGAGATTTTGAAGCTTCTGTTGAAGTTTCCACAAGGCATTCCCACTAATATAAGAGTTCCACACATCCTCTACCAGGTTCATGAAGGAGGGTTGCTCACCTAGAAGTCAAGGAATTTGAAGTACTTAATACCATTGTTGTTTGTGTTATAGCATTTGAGAATTAAAGGCTATGGTCGGAACCAGTTCTTGGGAGGTGTTTGACAATATTATATTGCATAAGCTGGCACCACGAGTCATTGACAAAAATTCTTTAAAGCCTCTTCTAGACTCTTCTTCTAGCCTCCCTATTGTTGCACCAAGTGAACTTGGGCCCAACGTAGCCTATATCCTTATCTTCACAGTTGTTTATGCAAGTGCTGAAATCCAAACCTTTATACATTTTGTGAGGCCGACCTCTTAGTTTCTCTTTCGAGTCCAAAATAACAATGAAGTCACCTCCAATGCACCACGGGCCATCAATCATCATATGGGTGTCTTCTAGTCTACATCAAAGGTCTTGTCTTTCACTAGCTTTACATTTTGCATAGACTGCAGTAAGGAACATAGTTTTGGCATCCACCCCATTCTAAATTTTGATAGTGATTTGTTGATCATCCACAGTAACAATACTTGATTGAAAGTTTTCCGACCATATGAGCCAAATTTGCCTATTTGTATTGGAAATGTAGTGTTTAAGCCTCAGAAAATTCATATATCTGTTGATTTTGTTCATACTGACAAATGATTCCATGAGCGTTATGAAATCTACTTAGTTAATATTGACAAGTTTTTTTTTAGTCTAGGCATTTCCTTTTTTTAGTTAACAACTGTAATATTCCAAAAAATGACACTAATCATGGAAACAAAGAGGGAAATCAGTTTGATGTAAATTTTTTTGTGACTTCTTACTTTGTTCTTCTTTGTAGTTCTATGCTTGATGCTTTGTTGTTTTGTCAAATCTACCTCTATGATCTGATCCTTGGGAATTTCATTTTGTGACTCAGAACTTCTACGCGTCTGATCATCAGTATCATTTTGAGACTTGGCAAAATTCTGTTTACTCCGCTTTTTGCCTTGCCCCTGTTTCATCAGGGTATTTTGCCCTTCATTTGAACTGCCTAATTCCCCCGTTTCACCCACATTACTCACTGTGTTTTGTGCTTTGATTTCAGCTTGTTCCCAGCCTTCTTTGTTCAACTCTTCTTCTTGTTCTTTCTTTTTCAACTCTCTTTTTCTTTCCAAAACTCTACAATTCATCATATTATAACCAAATTTTCTGCAGTGTTTACAATACTTAGGAACCCCCTCATATTCAAGTTTTTGAATGAACCCTAATTGAGGAGCATTCTCAAAAACCTGCCCAACATACACAGCATCTGGTTGTTGCTTAAGTAAATCTATTTCAATTCGAACTTTCACCATGCTAGGTCTAGTTTTACCACGCGTATCAAGGTCCATTTCCAACGGAGTTCCAACAGCACTGACTACTTGCTTAACATAATGCCACGTATGCATATGAAAGGGGAGGCCAGATAGCAACACCCATACCGGTGCTACTGGGAGATCTTCCTCCGGCTTAAAATCTGGCGACCACTTCTGAAACCACATTTGTTGCCCCTCTATTTCAATTACTCTCTTGAACCAGACCACATTGAAATTATCATAAACTCCGATTTTCGCATTACCTTTGATGGAGATTATCTCTTTGAATTTTGACCTAATTCGGTCAATTTGGGGCCTAGGTTTAAGGAATCTACCCACAATTGTGTGTTTACATTCTTCAGCCATGATTCTATAGTAATCTGATGCCTTGAACAAGATTGCCGGTATCCCATTGTGAGTAGAATGAGTTGCTATTACAGACTCCCTTGCATGTTGATTAGGGGGTTGAAATTACTTAGTAGCTGGGATTGTCTCTGGATAGGAGATTTTCTTGTTAGCTATTTCTACAGTATGCTTTGCAGGTTGATGGGTTGTATCGTGGCCACCTAGATGAGCCGAGGGGCACTGTCCGGTGGATCCATGGCAGAGGCGCGTGAGCCTACTCCTGGGAGATAGCCGTTAGTTGACCGTTGTTTTTTAGAGAGAGTCGAGAGAGAAATTTTTAGAGAGAGAACATTAATTTTATGCTGTAGTTGCTAATCCTTAAGTGATTATTAATAGAGAGAGAGATGGAAAAAAAATCTGCATAGAAAGAGTACATATAGCTTCCATTACCACTAATCCACTATACTTCATATTTTTTGAACAAGTAGCAGGACTTAGAAGTTATCTGATCCCCATTTTCTAGTTGGCTTTGTTTACTAAAAAAGGGCAAATAGTGGTAGACGTGAGACATATATAGGTGCTAATTAGTTATAACATCTCTCAAAAAATCAGATGTTTCGACATCCCAAAGTTCACCAAACCAGAATGAACTCATATTGAACTGGTCGATTGGGTCATAGCTGGAATAATATTCGGAAATGTCATGGGAGTACTCAAGCTGGTCATGAAGTTGGTAGCCGTTGGAATTATAAGTACCATCATCTGGGTTGCTCTCCAATATAATTGGCCCAATTTCCATCTCAATATTTGGTTGGTCGACAATGTTGTACCAATCTTGGTACGTTTGAGATGAATTCATAGTAATGCCCATCATTTGATTCTCTTCAAATGTAACAATACTGCTGCTGTCTGATGAAGAAACATTAGGTGATCCTTTGTCGGCATTTGTCCTCTCATTTCCTTTAGTTTTCTTCACTGCCCTTTTATTGCTTCTTGATTTAGTCTTCGACGGGGCATCAATTTTCACTCCCAAATGCTTCTTTAAGTGTGTGTGGAAGAAGTTCTTAACTTCGTTATCAGTTCTTCCTGGCAATCTTGCAGCAATTTCTGACCATCTAGAGATAATACACAAGGAGTACTGCTATTAAATATTCTTTTTTGTTAATTAAAATTTTAAATCTTTCAACAAATTAAACAAAAAAAGAAGTCAAAATTAGAACTTCTAAGTCTCACCTATTCCCAAGTTCTTGATAGGTTTTGATAATTGTTTCTCTTTCTTCAATGCTAAAAGGTCCTCTCTTAACATCAGGGCGGAGATAGTTCATCCATCTTAGTCTACAACTTTTCCCTGTTCTTGAAAGTCCTGCAATTATGTACAACCCAAGTTCACGAGTTAGGGTTACAAGTAGTTTAATGCATGCGTAGAAATCAAAGAATGAATTATCAGAATTAACATATTGTATCGATATTTGAAATTATTTGAAATGAATCAAACCTGCAAATCTGGGCATATGGCTCCAATTCCAAATGCCATATCTCATGATATAAGATATCAGTTTTTGGTCTTCCTCTGGAGACCATGCTCCTTTCTTTATCTCCTCCATGTTTGTACTTTTCTGCTGCTGTTGTGGTGGTACTCTTGGCATGATTGTTGAGAAGTTCAAGTGATCGCCTACAGCTTCTTTACTATTTGTATGGTTTTTGGCCTTGCTTTGTAAACCTGAATTTATATAGGGATATATTTCCCACTCACGGTGTATAGGAAATTCTTTAATAAAATTAGCCTCCTAATTTCCAAGAAAGCTATAGGGAGTGGCTGCACTACATTGGTTATAAGTAATTTGTCCCCTATTGCTTTTCGTCTTATTCCTTTTTAGGTTTAATTATTTTATAAGTAATAATTCTTTGAAGGAGCTGGAGTTGAATTTTTCTAGATTGGCAGTAGGGACGAGCTGTTAAGATAGTTAGAGACTTAGAGTGGGAAAAGGAAAATGAATTCTTGCTTTCCCACATCACTTGTCAAAAGTGTTGCGGAAGTCAAATGTATATAGTGTGAATAAGTCACAACTACTATACCAAAATTATGGCAGCCACTAAATAATAAATAAGACAATAAAGCAATAATAAAAGGAATACCAGAATTAACGAGGTTCGGCTAATTTTGCCTACTCCTCGGACACAACCAATATTTTATTTCACTCCAAAAATACAAGTGAAATAATACTAAAGAGAGAAGATACAAATGCCTTAAGAAGATAAGAAGGCAAATGAGAGGTGTGTTTAAATCCTAAACATTAGGCCTTCTTTTATAGGGGGAAAATCCCCCCCAAACAACTTAACCCACCGATGTGGGACTTCTGCCATATTCAACAAATCTCCACCTTGGCAAAATTCCACATCTTCAATTTTCTCTCTGTAACAAATTTTGGTTATGTCTCCATCTTCAATCTTCAATGTTCAACAATGTTGATCAAATTCAAACAATGTTGAAACTTGATCGCAGTCACCACCTTTGTCAGCATATCAGCAGGATTCTCTGTAGTATGAATTTTCTTCACCGTGACTCCACCTTCTTCTATGATTTCTCGTACGAAGTGATACCGAACATCAATGTGCTTCGTCCTTGCATGATAAACTTGGTTCTTCGCTAATTGAATAGCACTTTGACTATCACAAAAAATTGTGATACCTTTTTGTTCAACACCAAGCTCCTTTAGCAATCCTTGAAGCCAAATTGCCTCCTTCACAGCCTCTGTAATAGCCATATACTCTGCCTCTGTTGTAGACAAAGCAACTGTTGACTGCAAAGTAGACTTCCAACTAACTGGTGCCTTTGCAAAAGTAAACACATAACCAGTAGTTGATCTTCGTTTGTCCAGATCACCCGCAAAATCTGAGTCACAATATCCAACTACAGACTGATTGCTTTCCTGCTCAAAAACTAACCCAACATCTACAGTATTATGAATATACCGTAGAATCCACTTCACAGCTTGCCAATGCTCCTTTCCTGGATTATGCATATATCTGCTAATAACTCCAACAGCTTGTGAAATGTCAGGTCTCGTACAGACCATTGCATACATCAAGCTACCAACAGCATTTGCGTATGGTACCTTTGACATATACTCTCGTTCAACTTCATCCATTGGCGACATAGTAGTACTTAGCTTAAAATGGGGAGCAAGTGGAGTACTAACTGGCTTAGTCTTGTCATCTATGCCAAAACGTTGCAGTACTCTCTTCAAATATTCTTTCTGAGATAAACAGAGTTTCTTTGAACGTCTATCTCTTATTATCTCCATGCCAAGAATTTTCTTCGCCTCACCCAGATCCTTCACCTCGAACTCCTTCTTCAGTTGAATCTTCATCTTATCAATTTCTTCCGAATTCTTGGAAGCTATCAACATATCATCAACATATAGGAGAAGATATATAAAGGAACCATTTTTAAGCCTGCGCAAATACACACAATGATCGTATTTGCTTCTCTTGTACCCTTGCTGTAACATAAACTTGTCAAATCACTTATACCATTGTCTAGAAGATTGTTTCAATCCGTACAATGATTTTTCAAGTTTGCACACCATATTTTCCTTTCCGGCAACTTTGAATCCTTCTGGCTGAGTCATATAGATTTCCTCCTCCAAGTTTCCATGTAAAAACGCAGTTTTTACATCCATCTGAACTAGTTCCAAATCCAATTGTGGTACCAAAGCCAACATAATTCTAATGGAGGAATGTTTTATAACTAGAGAAAACACTTCATTGTAATCAATTCCTTCCTTTTGAGCATATCCTTTGGCCACCAATCTTGCTTTGTAGCGAACATCTTCTTGGTTAGGAAATCCTTCTTTCTTTGCAAATACTCATTTACACCCAATTACTTTCTTTCCCTTCGGGAGATTGGTC